>JAQGAO010004560.1:0-14958 GCA_034697705.1 Ommatoiulus sabulosus
TATTTTACTGATATCAGTATGTCCCAATTATCAGTATAAAAAAATTATACTGATCCTTCAACCAGGGATATTAACAATTCTCTCTGCATGGTTTTATGTCTAGATCACCATGTAGAGCTGTAAAATCCTCTTATTGTTATTGTTATTATTGTAATAACTTAATATAACTTATTTCAAAATTGTAAAATTATGAAATAAAATATATAAAAAGGCAGAAACGAAATGGTGTTATTACCCTGTTCAGAAATGAAATCTGTAGTCATTAGTGTTTTTATATGGAGATATTAAGAATATCAGATATTGTCAAAAACGTGTTAAAAAGAACAATTCTCTCTGGTTTTATGTGTGGATCACCCTGTAGAGCTGCAAAATCCTCTTGCGGTAAAAGCTCCTTCAAAAAGTTAAAAATATGAAATAAAAAAGATATAAAAAGGCAGAAACGAAATTGTCGTTTATACTCGACATACACTTATCGAGTTAATGATGTCGAAAATTTCCCCATTTGTAATAAGTGAATATTTTTATTGCAGATTGTTCACATTAAACAAGACGAGGGTTTTTGTCAGCGCATAACGACTCGGGGGTTTTATTTCCATGCAACGCTTCAATAAAATGCATTAGTTTCAATTCTCAGCAGGATTATAGCTGCTTTGGCGCGATAGACTGCTTCATTTTCGGAAATAAAAAGATGGATTTATTTTCAACACCACGATTTCCAACCGAGCTTTCTGGATATTGGGCCAAATTTACATCGTCGTTCATTTCAAAGTTTAAAAATTGCATCTCAATTTATGCGCCATGGCTGTTTATTATCTTTGCATGGCAAGAGAAGGAGATCAAAATTGCCAGCAACTGCGAAATTAGTATAGCGATACAATCGCATGCAGCACGGTATTAATCTGATATCTGCTTTGATTTAAATACTGCCATCCACTTTACATATGCAAGCAGGAAATTGTAACATTTATCAGCGGCGCACTTTATGGATTCTTTGCATATAATTTCATTTTATAATCTAGTATATGGCCACATATAGTAGCTAGTAAAGTCATTCGTCAAGTTAATGGCTACGGAGGCAAGAAAAAAATACAATAAATGGGCTCATTTGAGATAAGCAGCTCTCCAAAATCAGCCAATTCCGTAGACATAGCATGAGAGTCATTTAAACGGGAAAAAACTTTCAAAAAATGTGCCTTTTTGGCAATAACGCTTTCTTACATATAAAACCCTAATAGATTTTAAAACCACCCCACTGCACGCAATTTATACGTACCATACCGCACCAGGAAATCCCTCAAATCTGGGCCCTATAAATCCCATAAACCAAGAACGGTTTTTTATGATGACGAATGCGAGGGGAAGGAATAGGGAAATTTAAACATGATTAAATTGCCTATGTCTAACTTTCAGTATCAGCAAAAAATACGTTCTGTACTTTTGTGCAAAAGACACTAAATAAGGCTTCCAACTTGCCTCGCAGATTCAGCTTCCAATGGATTAATAAATGACAAATATGATGAAATATCATGTAGTGACAGCCAAAAATATATGAAGAAATTGCTGTAGAACAAAAGAAAACTTTCAAATTCTCTAAAATAAATTGTTTGCATAAATTTCTGTGACAATAATGAATGCTGCCTCGATGTTGGCTTCAAAAAGCACCTCTGATCCAAATACATGTATGGTTGCATAATAATGATATGGAGTAAGGTTGTCCATTCTTATTAAAAAATACTTCCTGTATTTTTGTGCGCATATTAACAAAAGGAAACATCTTCATGTGGTCGGAAACAATAATGAATTTTAACCCAACACACGACCAAGAAACAAGTGAAATTCACGTGCAATGTTTCGACGCCATACGTCTTTATTCAAGCATGAAGTGAACGAAAAAATACAAATTTACGTAAGTTAACTGATTAAACCATGCGTAAATATGCGAAAATTAATACAAAGGACCGCGTTAAACAAAACAAAAAAAAACAATTTTACGATGAAATATATAAGTTACAAATGCATAGAAAATCAAAAAACACTTACCCATATAATGCAGTGCCGGCCGCAAATATATGAAGAAACTGATGTAAAACAAAAGAAAACTAAAATTCTCTAAAATATGGTTTGCAGAATTTCTGGTACAGTGTATGCACCTTCGGTGTTGCTTTCAAAATGCACTTCTGATCCAACTACATGCACATGTACATTTATAATGAAGTTATTGCATAAAAATGATTTGGAGTAGAAGTGGGAGCACATTGAGACTTAAATTAATAAATTTACTTACCGACTTACGCGCCACCCAGCGGGCTAACAAGTGCTAATGCGTTTTCAGTTAGCGCTTGTTAGCCCGCTGGGTGGCGCCAGTGGTCGGTAAGTAAATTTTTAAATTGTCTCAATGTGCTCCCACCCTATGATTGTACATTCCTATTTACTGTATAGTGCTTAATAACTATATGTTGGTTAATAAAATTTAATTACGAAGAAGTTGATTTATAAGAATTTCAGATAGCGCATGTCCACACTTCCAGTTTCCGCCTTAGGCTAAGGATCAATGTATATAGATACGAATAATGTTGATTTTTTTCTTTTACGACGATTTCTGAAATCGGATATTAAAAATGTTTGACTAAAACGAATGAATTTTCGACTCCCTAAGCATTCGCGATATGTTACGTTAAGACAAACTTTAGGCAATATGAAAAAAGGTATTATAATGGGGGTCATGGAATTCCTTGATAAAAGTTGTACAATATAGCACCTTCCCATATACATATACGCGGAGTACAATTTTATTTTGTTGACGTCATATTTTGTCAAGACTTCTGAACCCATTGTTGTATGGGTCAATTTCAATTGCATTACAGTTGCATACATAAAAAGTGCTGTGAAAAAAGCCAAAACAGGATTTGTGAAAAGTTATAAAACTCCCCATGGGGGAACATCGTGATTAGGGTAAATTATCCACTTTCTGCAATTGAAATACTTTTACAGCAATAAAACTCAATTTACTTGAGTGATGTTAGGCATGGTTGACCATTCATACTCAGTCGTCATCCTGTTAAAGTTGTTAATTAGGCCTACATCATAAAAATGAAATGAAAAACTTTGGTTCCCATAAAGTTTGTTTTAATCGCAATGGTTATTTTTTGCTCTATTAATTCCTTGAGGTTTTAATAAGTGAAATGTTACGCAGTTTTTTTTTAGTAATGGCCAGACCACGTTATAGTTAACTTGTTATAGCGTAATATACAGCGCTTATAATTTATTAACGAATACATTAGCATTAAAAAGACATTGAAGAAGCATTATTAGGCTGTTTTTGCTCTCTTATCCCCTCACATCCATATTTTTAAAGCTTTTTTAGCACATTTTCTTAGAGATAAGCTGATGTGAAGGCATTTAGGAATTTTATGCATTAGGAAGGCTTAATCATACCGTAATGCATAAAGAACGTTGATAAACGTAATACATGTACGCATCAACGTTTAATTTCGTCAGTTCTTTAGAGCAGTAGACCTAATTTATAAACTCCTTTAAAAAGAAAATACATTACCCTCAGTTTTCATAGTTTTTATGCTTGTGAAGCCACTTATTACTTTGATTTATGGATCAGGGTAAAGGTCAAGTAGCAATAAATTTAGGGGATGTGTTCAAACAATGCATTTAGGGTACTCACATCGAAAAAAAATGCATTTTAAAATGTATTGATTAGAACATTGCAATACATTTTGTGTTATTAAAATTGATCTTGAAATGCATTTTCAAAATCACATCGGGTACTCACATCGAAAAAAATGCATTTTAAAATGTATTGATTAGAACATTGCAATACATTTTGAAATACATTTTGTGTTATTAAAATTGATCTTGAAATGCATTTTCAAAATCTATTATATAGTCAATGCATGTGCAAATGAATTCTCGTCATACACTTCTAAATTTATTCTCGTCATTACATACGTATTCTCGTCATAACACATCTAAATGTATTATCGTCATTACACTTCTAAATGTATTTTCGTCATTATGCCTACACTTCTAAATGTATTTTCGTCATTACACTTCTAAATATATTCTCGTCATTACACTGGAAATTATTCTCGTCGTTGCCTTCTAAATGTATTATCGATCGTCTTTGCATTTCTAAATATATTCTCATAATTTCATTTCAAAATGTATTCTCGTCGTTCTTTATTAATCTCGTTAAATGCATTCTTGTCATTACACTTTAAATGCATTCTCGTCATTACACTTCATTAATCTCGTTAAATACATTCTCGACATTGCATTTCTAAATATATTCTAGTAATTGCATTTCAAAATTCATGTAATCTCGTCATTACACTTCATTATTTTCGTCATTACACTTTAAATGTATTCTCGTTAATACACTTTAAATATATCCTCGTCATTGCAGTTAAAAATATGTTCTCGTCATTGCATTTCAAAATGTATTCTCGTCATTACAATTCTAAATATATTCTCGTCATTGCATTTCCAAATGTATTCTCGTCATTGCATTTCCAAATGCATTCTCGTCAGTGCATTTACATACTGAAACATTGCAATGCATTTTAATACACATTTGTATAATGCATTGCAATGTTCCAATATACAAGGTACATGCATACACTGTACATTATATATCTTTTCAAAAACATTATTGAAATGAATCGCTTTTCAGTGTTTGTAACAACCTTTGGGCTTATATGGTATTATAGCATAAAGAGCAACACTATTTCCTAATTTTTACTTAAAAACCATGAAATGTGATGCGAAAACTGCATAAAAACCATTTTCAAGTTGGGATCATGACTCTGGTACGCACATGAACAACAAGCTGAAATCTCCTCAGAAACTCGCTGAATCGTTTGCAATTGGTGTAAAAACGTTACGTTTAAGAAGACCTTAGTGCTGCTTTTTTCCCTCGCATTTCGCAGAAAAGTCGAGCCCTAGCCAGCTCGTGGCGTGCTAAGTCAAGTGCACGCCATCGCCGCCACCCAAAGTGGCGTGAAGTGACATTAAATGGATGAAAGGATATGGGGAGAGGGATATAAATTGGCGAGAGCAACAAACCAGAGCACTTTAATATATGGGCCCCATTTGCCGGAATCGGTCTTTTTTAGGCCATTCGAAAAAGACAAATGGATGCGCAGATTGTGTATACTCAACACTGCGAAGACATAGGGTCCTGTTCCACCATTTTACTTTAATCAAAATATATTGGCCACTTCGAAAGTGGAACTGTAGCAGCCCATTCGTCGAGGCAAATTGAGTTAGTGCAACTTTTACACCCCGCATTTTACCCTTTTTAGCTTTTTGTCCAAACGGCGAAACGTTAAGCGTACCGAAAGGTTATAAAC
This sequence comes from Ommatoiulus sabulosus, assembly GCA_034697705.1. Lineage (NCBI taxonomy): Eukaryota > Metazoa > Arthropoda > Diplopoda > Julida > Julidae > Ommatoiulus > Ommatoiulus sabulosus. The sequence goes on from JAQGAO010004560.1 coordinate 5,364, forward strand.
AATGGGCGCAATAACGCCGTGGCTGCCCTGGTGGATAAATCGCGCTGCTACTTAGTATTAAACCTCGTGGCCTCCATTAACGCCCGGCCATTTCGAGTTGAGCATTTTTACAAATGGCCTCCGTAAAAGCAGAAGAAGACGTCCGATTTCCGACAATTAAAGCGCGTGTTCAGCTGCCGTCCATGCACAGAGCAGCTCTTATCTGCAGTGAATAATGACCAGGGGCATGCTACCCCTTTAGAAATCACGGTTTGCAAGAGCAAAGGAGCGCATTTGTCTTGCTTAAACAGCAATTAAATAACCTAATAAAGTGACCAGGGACGTGTAAATGATATGCCATATGCCAAAAATGCACGTGGTGGAGACATAAACGGGGCGAAAATGGCACTTCCTGCGCTGCCATTTGACAAGGGATGAGCGCCAATGCAATAGGAACGAAAAGCCCCGGGCAATTAAACGGGATTTATGGCCAGGACTGACCTCACCCCAGCCAAAGACTGTATGTCATCGAGTCGCACGACGACGAGTCAGGCCAGTAAGACTGAAATTTGTCACCTGATGTATCCTACCATGCTAACTCGCAATTACCAAAGGTTTAAAGTTGAAGGCAATGCATGGTTTGTTTGCGAGGAATATAAACCTTGGTGGTTTAAACGCGGTTTTGCTATTTGCCAGACACCTTTAGAAGTAACCATAACGTCCAGGATGATAGGATGATGTTTCATTGCTGTAGCTTTATAATCTTTTGCACAAAATAATCATCTGCAAGATGAGTACACTGCCTCTGACTATCATTTCGAAGCATATGGCTTCTTCAGAGTCTCTGGAATATCATCCATATGGTAGTAGTTAGGTAAAATTTTCTGTCACGGATGAATAGGAAGTGACCCGTGAGGATTCCAGAAAGCATATCGAAAGTGACATTGCACGTCACATTCTTGGTTTGCGATGTGAATTGTTCTAAATAGGTGAAATGAGGTGAAAACTCGGAATATGAAGTTGTGTAGCGTAGTAAAATTAGTGTAATGTGCATTTGTGACGTATAATTACCATTTATAGTTTTGCAAAGTTACAATTGACATTTGTGATATAAAAAATGTAGGCAACCAAGCATTGCAAGAATGCAAGACAGGAAAGCTTGCTACAATTTCTTGGATTTCTGTGTATTATCGTACGTGTTTCGAAAAAAATGAAAGAACTATTAATGTAGAAAGAAAAAGGAAAGAAACAAAGACTAATACTGGAAAGGTTCTTAATTATTAATAAAATTTAAAGAGGAATGGAGGGTCGCGTTGGAGGCAGGCATACTTAGACAGAAACTTCGCAAATCGCACTTTGGCAGTCGAGTCGAGGTCACGGTTGAAAAATAAAGGCTTTAAAAATTAAAGCTAATGAAAATTAATATTGGCTGTAAAAAAAGAGCGATACCATAGAATGGATTTTTTAAACCAATTATGATGAATTAGGTAGTTGATATTGAACACGTGATAATGCACCCGTATAATGACAGTATGGTCAGTAGCTCGTGTATTTAAACCATGGCCGAGAAGAAAAATGTCTAATCATTGTCAGTTCCCTTGATATTAAAAACGAGAACTGCAATTTGCATAACCAAAATGAAAGTGTTATAATAAATTATGTACATCGATCACACGAAACGGGCACATAAATGCTTGAATAATCGTTTTGAATATGCAACATGCAAAATAAAAACATGTCATAATAAACTATTTCAAGGCAAAAATTGCCCAGTTGATTAATTGCCCCCGAATTGTCCCTTTGAAAAAAAAATAATAATAATAATCCAAGTGTTCATAAAGTCTCATTAAAAAGTTTTAGTGAAGACCTGCTTGAAACGCTATACGATGATTAATATAGGAGTGAAAAACATGACGGAAGCGTGTCTATGAAAACTCATCGGGTTTTCCGCTCCACCGAAGCAAAGTTGACAACTGACGAGGAACGATTAACAAAGGACACCCGGCTTAGCACAAATGAAAATAGATCGAAAAATACGAATCTCGGTTTTGTCCATAGATCTGATTGTCGAAATCCCCTATTTAACCCTCTATAGTATATCACGGGCAAGAGCACTTGCCAATCAACGCAAGATTGATACGGGAATATACACATTCAGACTCACGCCAGGCGCAGCCATAGAGATAAAATATGATGGAGCTCCGTTAGAGCCAGAGCCACCGAGGGATTATGACCTAACCAATCATTAGGCCAATCGATATGACAGGGACCCAGTAATAGCGAGCAACAAAAAATATATGGCAGTTCTGGCAACTGCATGCCAAAAAATATTATTCAGTTCGGTATAGAATAGCTTCCGAAGATCAATATTCCTATATATACCCTCTAGAGATAACAGGTTCTACATCGGCGACATGACATCTTGACCAACTGTTTCTTGAAGCAATAAAAAGAAATTGAATTTGCCCCCTTTTTGGTTATCAACTCCCAAAGAATGGTAATTATCTGATATGCTCTAATAGAATGCATATTTTTCAAACATTCATTTACTATAGTGTTATCAAAACTTTCATTATCTGGTATTATCATGGTAACTTTCATTAAATAGTATTAGCATGGCAACTTTAATTAAATAACATTAGCATGATACCTTTCATGATCTAGTATTAGCTTGGACACTTTCATCATCTAGTGTTGTCTTGGTCACTTTCATCATCTAATGTTGTCTTGGTAACTTTCATTATTTAGTAGTATAGCATGGTTACTTTCATTATCTAGTATTAGCATGGCAACTTTCATATCTAGTATTAGCATGGTAACTTTCATCATCTGGTATTAGCACGGTAACTTTCATCATCTAGTATTATCATAGTAACTTTCATCACCTATAGTATTATTATGGCAACCTTCATCATTAAGTATTACAATAGTAACTTTCATTATCGATAATGACCGAGTATATTTCATAGATTCTACTATTTACTATAATGCCTTGACCACATCCATTCAGAAAATGCATTTTAAAAGAACAAGATGAAACAGTAAATTAGATATAAACAACGAAGATACAATAGAAACAGTTTTCAATAGAACACTTAGAGAATACTAAACATAAATTAGTAAGGCACGAATTTTTTAGGCTTACATTGTAATATGGGTTGTTTTGGCAGCCACTGCATGTGTCTTGAAATTTGATGAATTGCTTCTGTAACAGATTAGATGACCAAATGCAGTTAGGTTAATCCAAACCACGGCGTGATGAATCCACCTCATAAGGACATCACCAGGCACATACTCTCCAGCATTGAACATGCTGCCAATCTATAAAAAACAAAAACCAGGTTTTATACTAAAGTAAAAATCAATTGCAGCCACGAATCGTAGAATGGTGGAACAGTGATGGATTTCGGTCAAATAAATATTCTAAGAAAAAAAAATCTTGAAAAGATTGACGATGGGCATCTCAGACCAACGACAATTTCAAACCTTCATGCAATTTATTCGCTCTCAAATTTTGAAATATAAACCAAAAAACGACAATAAAAAATATCAAAGTTGTGTAGGGTGATTCTCACAATAGTTCACCCTTACAGCCCATCCTCTGCATTTGAAGCAGACTGCATGGGCGACGAAAAAGACATCTTCACACTTATAAAAACATACTTTTCTGTCTCGTAGCAAGGGATATAGTCACGTGTGTTACCAGAAATACCCACGTATAGACGACTTCTCCCTAAAATGTTCATTACTTTTTGTCGTCAACGACTATTAGATCTAGTGTAGCAATCATATCATCATCAAAAAGCATCCCTCTCCCCCTCCCCTTATTCATTTAAATATAAAAGCCAGATAAAAAGCTCATTTGTTCCTCAATATTGAGATATGACATCATTCTCGCGCACCAATGTACACGTCTTCAATCACCTAGTAATCAAGAATATGCAAATGGAAATTTACACGAGAGATTACACCGACATCACAATATCAATGAAGCGTATTACGAAAATGGGGACTTTACATTTCCATCACACCAACGGCATTTGCAGTTTTTTTATATATGTCGGGGCGAAGGCAACCTATCGCGATAAGTATACTATTCGACGTCTCAAATTATATACGTGTATATAAAAAAGAATCTGCCGCACTTGCTTAAATTGGAAAGAAGATCGACCCAGCTGACACGCAGTAAGTACATTATATCTAGCAATTGTTGCAATCATGTAGTTCTGAAATGTTGAAAGGATGTATCGAAGATCATATTCTCATACATACGAATGAATTGATAGAAAATTTATACAGAATATATACATGTATACATTGTCTTAAGCGGTTAAGAATGGCATTGCCTGCCAGTGCCACCAACAACGACATGCTGCACGAAATATGACATTAAATCAACAATTCCTTTTATGATTTGTTCATAAGAATGTTATAATTTAAGTGATGGATTTTCTAATGACTAAAATTTCGAATTTATACTTATTTTTAATGAATTATTGTTCATTGTATTTGATTTAATACCGTGTTTTTTTGGCGCCATGTGGGACGTCTGAGATAACGGCTCCCAGCCCACCCCTTCCCGTTCTTAAAATTGTAAAAATTTGGACAATATCTTCTTAGGAAAATGTTGAAATTGGAAAATTTTTGAAAATAAATTCGCATTTTTTTTAATCGCAAATTTCAAACAAAAATAATCGCTAATTTTAATTTAAAATTCTCAAAAATATGAAATGGACATTTTTTGGAAAAAAAAAAAATTGCAAATTTTTGATCTAAAATTCGCACATGTTTGAACCAAATTAGCAGAATATATAGCAACTTTATATCGAAAATAAATTTTCTTTTACTTTTTTGGCGCCTCCCTGCCCTTGATCTCTGATAGTACGAACTAATTTCCATTCCCCGTCCTATAAAAGGCATGGACGAATAATATTAATTTCCTCGTTTAACGAATGAATTTTAGATTAAAACGAACGTTAGACAATATAAAGAAGGTAAGTTATAACGGGGAATTTCCCCGATGAAGTTGAAGGACCTTTCCATTCATATATACGTGAGGAAGGATTCCATTCAATAGATGAAACTGAATAGTTTTTATTGTTTAAATTATGTTTTTCTGACTTCTAAAAATACGAACGTTTCGTATACGAACAAATGTTGACGTCCCTTGAGTTTCGACTGTATGTGAGCCTGAAAATCTGTATTAAAAAATGTTTCCCAAAATAAAATCCCAATTAATACATGTAACACACTTCAAACAGTTGTTTTATGTAAATCATTCTATACTCCAGCTCAACATTTGGTCGTATTTCGACTTCATTTTTGAATAAAACTTTGGTCGTGATTGACAATCTCGCTGTAGTTTTATGCAGGATATGCAAAATATCTTTTTAATTTTATAATTAGAATAAACTGATTATGATTCTTGTTTGCAATTGCTTTTTGATACATATTTTCATAATATATAAAGAACTCTTTTTGGCTTATTCTCGCGCATGGCCAAAATTGAGTAAATCAATATATTTTTAAACAGCTATCCCCACGAACTGATCAGCGTTAAATATTTTGGAAATAAATATGCAATTCGAATGGAAGAATTAAATTGCATTTTCGATATAGAGTCAATTAAGGAACTTCATACAGTGTATATATATATGGATACTTCTATTACAAGCCGATAGCATTTGAGCCCAACATTTCCCTGCTTTCTAAATCAGTCATGATATAGCGCTGAAAATAAAAATATGTTGACAGTTTAGATCCACTTATGACACTGGATATGAAGGACTGCAATCGTAATTTATACCTGTAATGTCAAACTAGCGAAGTTGCCAAGCCTTATTTGATGACAATTTTGTAAGGCAATACCACGCACTCCCATCCTGGCGCACCAACACATAAAACACATTAAAAACCGTATAAATCTGAAGAAATGTAACAAAGAAAGACTTTCAGTGATAAATTGTTGACATTAACTTGACAAATCGACGTCTGTAGAATTGTTATCGAGGAAAGTATAACTTTAAAGCTTTTCATGATGGATTAAGTGTCGGCCAAACTGAGAAGCGATCCACTTTATACTTTCATTAATGTTGTGTAGAATGTCACAAGTAAGCGTGTCAAAATTTGATATTGGAAAAGAAACGCTTATATGCCCTTAAATCTATATTTATATACTGTATAGGCTACATGTATACAAGTATGGTGCACCGTATATATAAGAGATTGCTGAACTATATTATGAAGAAAGCAATCAGAAAACAGAAATTAGACAAAAAAATGTTATATAAAAATAATAAAATAAGAATATTTTTACATTTTGAACCTTAATGCACTTTCCACCATTTCCTCAATTTTCGTTATTCATAGCGCAATGTTTTCTATTACGTTTTTTATAGCCTCCCATTTCCTCTTCTTTTGGCATATTCCCCCATATAGCATATTTCCATACTTCGGTAATTTTTACCTATATTTCATTTATTCAAGAGTAACCTCAGTGCCCCAAACTCTGACAAAATTCTACGAGGGGTGTTCATTAAGTTTGTGCAAGCATTAAAAAAAGTAAAAAAAAAGGGCTGCATTATGGATTTTAATGAATTTTGTTGGAAAACGTCATCCATCATTCATGAACATATTTCATCATTAAAAGCTATAATTGAAAAATTGCCCGTGCCTAAAATTCGAAAGCAAAGATGGACTCCGAGGAGATAGTGGCTCAGCAGCGGTCTGTTCGTTTTCTCAACTTTTCAAGGCATTTCAGAAGTAGAAATGTATGAAATGTTTAAGTTCTAAGTACATGTAAATGTCCAAACATTAGGTCAATGAGTGGATTGAAAAGTTCAGAAATGGAAAGAGAAGTGTGAATGGTTCTCTGAGAATTGGACGGCCATGGCAGCTAGTGTCTGTCAGAAATGCTGATTCTCGCTGCCAGAACGATGGGGAAAAAGCATCTCCCAAAATGGATTTTAAAAAAAATAGATTACGTACGTTTACGTGTATTTCTCTACCAAATTTAATTAAATATCCATACAGTCGTTTTTTAAAATCATTTCGGAAACTTAATGAACACCCCTGGATCGTATATACCAAGCTTTTTATCTTTAGTATTGATATTGCATATGACAAGTGTTCAAAATTTCCAACTGTACTTGATCCTAAAAACATGACCATTCATCGAATTTCGGAATCATACTTCGGTTTGCAGTAAAAAGTAGAAAATGAGAATTTCAGTTATAGAATTCTTTATAATCCTGAGCATGCACAAAACAGTAATTTGCATATGAAATTTACTGAGGAAAATAGATTTAACACCACCTAGAAATGCAATTCATGCTCGAAACAAGCAGCCTGTTTGTGGTTTCTAAATGTGCGCATAAAACGTTGGATGTTAACAACCACGTTATAAGCCCATTATGAGAAAGCATACAATTGCATAATAGAAACATAATTGCCGTGAAACTACATAGTTCACAAGAGCCGCCTTCAGATGCATATTGCAACACGACGGTACTTGCGAATAATGACATACGCCCTATAAAAGCAATATAGAAATGTACGTCATCACTATGCATGCACAATTTTCCAAGATCAGTGCACTGTATTCAGTTCTTGTACAATTTCGGCAAGATGAAAAACTTGTCAATGTATATACAATACACTCGTACATGTACATGTATATGCCTTTACAATCCCATACATGTACACAAGTCAAGATACGCAGATTTAATATTTGTATACATTACAAAAAGTTGATATTAAAGAAAAAACATTTAGTGACAAATCTAGGAGTCCTACAGCTGTTTATAAATATGATTTTCATCGATCAGTCTACACGATTTATTTTTATCAGGTATCTTCAGAATGCGCAAAGTATGCCCACACCAAAAAAATTGGGGATTGTTACGTACATATACATGCATACCAACGTTCCATTTCATAGAGCGAATGGAACAATTTCGAATATTTCCCATGTTTATTTATTTATTTGTATTTTATTTTTTTTAAATTAACTGAGCCTCAAGAAAGGAAAAGCGTATTAAGCAAATCTATATCGGGGAAAATAATTTCCAACTAAGTACGGTAATTTAATTCAGGAGTAGTTATTTTCGAAATGATGGAAATGGTTTAACACTGTTTTTTTAGTGATATTGTCCCCTCGATGGCGTTGGAAAACTTAAAGGGGGCAGTGGAAGGCAAGAGCTGGGCTGCAGGGTTGCATACAGGGAACATTAAAAAAACAACAGAATTAGGCATTGGTCGAATAAATTTTCATTCATGACTAAAATCCATCAATTAAAATGACTAATTTAGTCTTTAATTCTAGCTGGAAACAAGAAGCTGAAAGAAGCACGTCGAAAGTAAGCATTCTTTGTGCTCGCACCTATGGGTATGTTCACATTGAGCTTATTTTTCTTCGGCTTTCGGCCAACGAACACTAGCGCATGTGCATTCGAAGAAAGCCTAGCCGAGGCAGGCTCAGCTTTTCAGTTTGAAGTCGTAAGCTATATGAACGTTTTCAAAATTCTTTTTGTGAAATAGGTAACCGATTTTTTAGACAGAGTGGCACACGGCTCAGTATTGCTCAAAAGTGGCGCCATTTTCGATACGACTGCTAGAGAGTGCGCGTTTTTTACTAGGCCTTCTGCTAATCGTTTTTTTATTGCCACACTGTGGTATATTTCATAATATTTGCCGAGTTGTAATCCATTCTGGGAGCCATTGACGAAAAAGTAAGTACACGTTTAGGGAATAAGGAAATTATATTATACAGTATACGATAAACTAACATTTAAACGAAAATACAGCGTTAATATGGCTTCGTGCAAAGGCACATTATGCTCTATGTGGCGATAACGTGCCACCCATATGATCGAAGAACATATAAGGACATGGCTTGAGTTTAGGTCGTACCTCACTCTTGAAATTTACACACATAAGGATTCGGCGCGACAAACACTACACTGAACTAAATATCATTTATCGTTATAACTTCGACTGATAGCCTATGTACCGTGAAAACGTTTCCTGCGCTCAAAATGAGCTGCAAAACATTAATGTGCATGTGCAAGAATTTTTTCCACGGAATGTTTCACTTTGTACAACTCATGCAATGGCGCCACCAAGCACACTGAAAATCACGCTGATATCAACCCATTATGAACACCTAAGCTAGAAAAAAATCAGCGTGAAACAAGCAGGAAAGGACCGGTCGCTTGCGACTGGAAACAAGTTTTGTTATGAACGTACCCTAACTCAACATTCTCTTGATCGTAAGGAAAATATTGAGGTGACAATTGCAGGTATTAAGACAACCAAACCTCAGACGAAAGTAACCATGTTAACAATTAAACGTATGGATGATTGGTTAAAATCAGATTTTGAAACTTTGTAGGTAATTCACCTACACTGTAATTTAATTTTGTTTTGTCTGTTTTACTTACAGTTATAATATCCTGTAGGTCTGTGGTTCACTAATGGTAATATTTTCAAGGTAAAAATTGATACAGAACATATTAAAAATTGCTTATGTAATCAACAAGCTGTTTTCAAAATTGGACGGGACATGGGGTAGGGGGGGGGGGGTTTACATAAACAGGGCAAGGGCGGACAGGGTGGA
>JAQGAO010004561.1:0-14952 GCA_034697705.1 Ommatoiulus sabulosus
TGGTCTCCCGTGTGTCTCCAGTCTTACAGTAACGTGTTCCAAGTTTCGATCCATTGCCATCTGGGCAATATTCTACACAACCCTGTGACCATCTGTTATCCTATGTCGAACGAGTGTCAAATACGATACGATCATTCAAAATGCACATTAAGCCATGCCCATTTTTCCGGGACATTTCATACTCACTCCTGCCGCACTATTAATTCTTGCGCTGCAGTCGTATTTTCGGGACAGGGGAACATGAAAGGTGCCTACACGGAGTGACCATACTGGTATTTCGTATACTGTGATCGCATGGACAGAACGATTAAACCAAATTATGCACTTGTTTCAAACGTTTTTACTTATTTTTTGAAAAATCCAATAATTATAGACCGTACACGAAACAGACACGAAGAGCTACAAAACATTTGGCAAAATTTGGGGGTAAGATCATGACACTAACTGTCATATACAATACAAACTTTAGTGCACACTACGTAATGCACATAGGCCACTTTCTTTTCAGGATCTACGAAATGCGAAACCCCGCTTTGATGGTGGCTGATTTGGACTTAATTAAACAAATGATCATCAAAGAATTTCATAATTTCCCTGATAGAAGGGTAACTTCATATAATTTTTTTCCACCATTAAAATCCACTACTTTTGCGAAAGTTTGAAAGATTGTCTTTTCAGCCAATTCCTATTGGTGGAAAAAGCAAGATTACTCGACTCTTTTTAGGCGCTATGGAAGGGGATGAAGAATGGAAGTTCCACAGATCCGTCTTATCCCCCACATTTACTTCTGGAAAACTACGGCAGGTAAAACTATATTCCACACTTATTTATATTGTGCAAGAAAATGCTTGATATTTTGTTAGCTGTTCGACCGAAGGAATTAAGTAACCGAAATCATTTCCGTTAAGATGGGGAATTTAATGGATGATTGCGGTGACCAAATGGTCAAAAATTTCCATAACTGCATAAAGGAAGACCCGAATGACATGGATTTGAAGAAGTACGTTCCTGGCAACTTCTTGCATATACTGTATACAAGTATTATATACAAATGTCAGGGCGAGATACATTTCCGTAGCGGGAGCGCTGCGTTGCTGGCACAGGTTGTTTCCGACAAATATAGGTCCGTTTTATGGGCGTGTCTGTTTATAGATGTGTAGCGCGACTCGCGTTAAGAATATATAAACCAGGGTTTCTTAACCTTTTCATCATCATGGACCACTTGCAATATTTAAACAATCTGACGGACCCTTACAAACTTAAGTGTAGGGCAGGTTTATTATATTATTATTTATTGTTATTATTTTTAACGTCTTAATTCGTGGACCCCCAGTACCTAATTCATGGACCTCGGGTTACGAAACCCTGTATTATATGAATTCCAATTAATGCAACCAGTTGACCTTGATCACATTTAAATTGTGCGAATTAATTCGATACTAAGAATGTAGCCTAATTAATCGATCGACATATAAACTACTAAAACCTGCTGAATGACAGCTTGGCCGGACTCATGTGTTCAGTGAGAATAACATCTCCGGAATAAATGGTTGGTTCCATTGAGTGCCCGAAACACTATAAAATGAAATACGCAAAGCTTGTACAGGAAGTATTAATCAGGTCAAAGCCGTGGACATGCTGAAAGAATGGATTAATCTTACCACAGTGAAATCTCCTACGAACTCCAGAACGCAGTGGGCGACACATCCACATTGCACAAAAACCGTCAAAAAACGTCCTGCTTTGCGTAAAACCCGACTTAATCCCATTGATAATTTATCTACTTTATGTGCATTGTTTACTTTTTATGGACAGTGTCACTACAAAGAGCGCATTCTGACGTTCCAGACAGAAGTTCCGCTGCTCCAGGCCACTAAAAGCAGAAGCACATGGCCAAGCAGACGATGCCATCAATGGCTCGACCAATCAGGATGTCGCATTTCCAGAACGAGACTTGATGAGTTGGAGTTGTTCGTTTCTTTCACCTGCTTTTTGAATCTATTTTTGGTACGTGATTCTTTCCATTTTCCGAGTTACTTGACTTATTCATTAATCGGTAAGTTTAGCTGCATGTGGAATGAAAAATGGGAATGCTTTTTGTTGATAAACTTCTGAAATCTCTGGTGGAGTAATGCCTCCTGAAGGGCGTGCTTTACTTGCTGTGAGGTACGTTTCAAAAGTTGGATGTCAAAGTTTTTCATAAAAGTTTTTGTTTTTACTAAAATGGTTAGGCGTAGCCAAAGTTTATATGAAGGGCATAACGCGAAGGTGAAATTTAATTCCTATTAATCGAAGCGAAATTTGGAATTGTTTGAAGTTCATTGACCTGCATGCATAGCTGGATGATGCGAATTCCCATGGTCTGATGAAAGGGGGAGTTACTTGCGAGTAACGCCTCTCAACAGCCTGAAAGTCTCATCATCTTATCAATTCTAATTGATTGTTTAATACTTTCTCACCCATAAGTAATTGAACCACCCCCTCCACATAAGTGTCATGTTCCATGTACTAAACTCAAAAACCAACCCTGAAAGATTTATGCTGATGATCAAAGTTTGGAGTTGGACAGCTAGCCTAGAAGAGTTTTTGAAATAATGAGCCCTCTTGGTGTGATCATTGGGCATCTGTTAGGTGGAGCAATTTTGCAGTGTTAAAAAAAGTTATACATGTGTGTAATGGAATAAATTTAAATCGCACACATGGACCCAATTGAATTCAAGTACCATGGTCCATGAAGATTCAATTGGCAAGCCTGACAAAAAGATAATTTTATCGACATTTTTTGTGAAATAATGGGAAACAAGTTGTATCAGGAATAGCTGAACAAATTTATTGATAAAAGTTAAAAGTTTCAAAAACTTGCAAAATAAATGATATTACAATTGTACAATTTTCTTTTGAGATTTTTGTTTGCCCAATGCTGTGAAAAAACACTTCATGCAGTATGTAGACCTTGACATATGGCTCAAAGTAAATTCTTGAACATCACTCCAAAATTTTGATAAACTGTGTCGTTAAAACTGAGATATAATATGTAAATTGAAAATGGACATTGGCTCTTTGTCTCATTAGTTGCTGAGATCTTTTTGTTTGTATTTTAGCCAAATTTTGACAAGCTTCAAGAATTTTGCTGCCTGGTTTGACAAATGACATTACTTATGTAGGCCTACATGTATCTCGTGTTTTGGGTTCCTTTATAAATACATGCATTAAGGGCAGTAAACTTTAATAGGATGCTGAAACAGTTCGAAATAATTTATCCTTAATTGCTTTTCTTTCAATTTCCCCCTAATTTTCGTCTGCCATTGTCCGAGTATCAATGCAGACGTTTTCCTGGCTTATTTTTTTAATAAAAAAAGTGGCTGGCCCCTCTCCTAAAATAAAAAACAACAACATTATTTAGCACGACATAATGATTCATCCATACTTTTTACCAATTTGCCTGCTCTGCATTATCAATTGATGCATTTTTCCTAAATTTAGGGTTGATGAAACTTATGAAAGTATTATATTTCGCGATAACTGCATTTTAGTGCGAATACATAAATTAAATTTTTTGTTTTTATGGTCAGTTAACGGCAAAGTCCTCATGTATATTTGAACAAACTGAAAACTTATCCTAACGTCCGTGAGCCCGTTAACCTTGGACGTTATAGCTCTAATTTTGTCAAGCTGCTCAGACACGTAGCCTACGTTTCATGTGACATCAGGCTGCTTACTTTTTTACAATTTTTTTCCTGGCAAATCATATGGCACATGTGTGAAAACACTTAAATCAAAATTCAGATCCTTTATAAATGCATTCTTCAGCACTTAACGAGATTACATGCTCGTGAGTAAGCAGTGCTGAACTGTGCCTTCATTGAGGACATGGTCTGTGGATTTCAGACTTATTGCCAGTAACATGGATGCCATGTAAGTTAAGCAATATTTATTGTCTTTTTGAAAGAAAAATCCATGCCAAGTTGTGCTCAGAAGTGTTGCTTTTGTATATGGTTTTATTTTATTTGAACTGTATTATTTCTGTGAGGGTATTAATAACATGCATATAGAATTGGTACAGCTCTAGACCTGTAAATTTTGCAGTATAGAGCACAATATTAGGCACAATGGGATCAAGGATGTAGGATCTTTTTGATATTTACTTTGACTTGTAATTTTCAATTTGTGGAGGGAATTTTTAAGCGAAACCATAAAGGCGTGCGAACTTATCATTTAATTCCCCCTGATGGAGAAATTGAGCTAAATTTGACCCATATTATTGGTATTTTTTCATGCCTACAATTCGAGGCTGGAATGCATTTTTCAAAGGTTGATTCTAGATTGTTAGAACTTTAAAAAGATGGTTTTAAAATGAATTGAACATCACCGCTAAATTGTCTAATGAAATTGAGATAAATAAATGCCTATCAGGTATTAGTTTGGTCTTGTAACTTTTCAATTTGTGCTCTCAAAGTTTTTTTTATGAGGTTTTGATGCATATATTTGATAAAATGTCATACCAGCTTTAAATTTATAAATCACTACATTGGTATTTAAAATAAAAAAGCCAACTTACACGATCAAAAGTTATCAAATCGAAAGTTTTATCTTTAGTCAATATCAACATATTTTTTTCTCATCTTGTAGTACAAAAATGTCCCGCCTTGCCGTTCCTGTAATTTTGGTCTGTTTGCTGCTGATGGCTGTGGGTTTTGCCATCCCCAAACCTGACGACCAAAAAAGCCGAGTTATAGAAAAGGTTTGTTCTCGTTAATCATTTAATGTTATTTTCTTCCCAAAGACAGTTGGTAATTTGCTCTACTTTATTTTCATTTGATATTGCTGATTTCAGTCATTAAGCGACAAGGAACATTACGAAGACGATGAAAGCCACAATGCTGATTATGATCATGAAGCATTCCTTGGTGAAGATGAGGCTAGAACATTTGAAGAGCTGACACCTGAAGAAAGCAGAAACAGGCTTGGGTAAATTAATGTTTTATTTGCACTTAGTAGTTAATTTGAAATGTATTGTTATGAGATTCGTCTGGAAAATGTGTGTGTACTCACGTATTACTTTTTTTTTTTTTTTTTTTCAGAAAAATAGTGGACAGAATGGATGCAGATACTGATGGTTTTGTCACGCTGGAGGAATTGAAAGTGTGGATACAGACCACTCAAAGGCGTTACGTTCTAGAGGATGTGGAGAAACAGTGGAAGTCTCACAATCCAAAAGTTGAAAATAAACTAACGTGGGACGAGTACAAGAAGTCATCTTATGGATTTGTTGATGGTTGGTTAAGAGTATTTCGAAAATTCATTTTTTTTTTAAAATTTTGAACGATGTAGTGGAATTTAAACATAAATCATTCCTACTTTTCAAGCATTTAGTGGAGTCCCCTTTTAGTCTTACAAGTGTTGGGACCCTGTCAAATAGCGAAACTCAAAATTGATTTACACGAAATTAATTGATGCACTTCCGTGAATTAGAATCACCTGAAAATGATGTTGTTGAAGAAGATGGATTTAGTTACCGCGATATGATGAAACGAGACCAACGGAGATGGCAGGCAGCTGATTTGGATGGAGATAATATGTTGACAAAAGAGGAATTTACTGACTTTTTGCACCCTGAAGAAGTTGCACGGATGAAAGATACAGTTGTTCTGGTTAGTTTTGCAATTATTTTCCCATATCATTTCTCTAATGATATCAAAGTAAAGTTAATGTAGGCAGTTCCTAATGGTGCTCCTGTAATCGTATCTAGCTGATATGATTGGGTTATAAACATCATCTAACTTTGATATTTGTGAAGAATATTTGTACATATTTTGCTCAACTAGTAAATACTTCAATATTCAACTAAACAAGTTTTCATTTTTTGAACCTTCAGGAAACGATGGAGGATATTGATAAAGATAAAGATGGACATATTTCTTTAGAAGAGTATATAGGTATGCTATTTAAATGTAGACATTTTTTTCTATAAGTATATTATTTACCCATTATGAAAATCAAATTGTAATTTTCCGGAATGTTCATTTCATTTTAGGTGATATGTATCGGCCAATTGCTGGCGTCGATGAACCCGATTGGGTGAAAAGCGAACGGGAGCAGTTCACCCAATTTCGTGACAAAAATAACGACGGCCACATGGATAAGGAAGAAGTCAAATCGTGGATCATTCCTCCTGACTATGATCATGCAGAAGCAGAAGCAAAACATCTTCTATATGAATCGGACAAAGACAAGGTAAACAGTCGTTAAGTTTAAAATTGGTCAGTGGATACATCGACTGAATTTAAATGGATATTTGTTCTATTTACAGGACAAGAAACTTACAAAGGATGAAGTTTTGAACAAATATGACCTATTCGTTGGCAGTCAAGCAACAGATTTTGGCGAAGCCTTAACACGACATGACGAATTTTAATGACAAACTTTGAAAATCTTAGATCTGTTATTGCAAGCATAAACCAAAGGAAGTTCCATAATTTGGCAAGTCCCTAGCTCTTTATTTATCTCATTCTATGGTAAATACTTTTTTGGATAATAGTTCAAAACTGCTGTCCAAAACAGAATTTTTCGTTAGGTCATCTGGGAAATATCCTTGCATGACAGCTGGAAAGTAAAGATTGATCTACGTTATACATGTGACAGGTCTAATCGCCCTTTTGAACCTGGAATCTCGATATTTTGCATGCATTGTAGACTAGACTATAGACTACAATACCTTTTTGTTAGGAATTTGATGCCACAATCTTGAAATATCTGGCGTATTGTTTTTCTGTGAAGGTTGTAATCTGACACTATGCATTTTTATTTCCTATACTTAACACTTACTTAACTCTGAGGCAGTGCTCTACTCTGTGCCAAACTGTACATTTATTTCCTATTTTCAGTTCGTTTTTCTTGTAAATGCCTTTGTGCAGTTTCAAGTGGTCATATTTAATTTGCAACCCAACCACTTTCACCAGGGCAGCATCAGATACTGTTAACATTTTATACTTTTGATGTAGCATGTGAGGACTGATCATGCAGTTTTTTTACTTAGTAAAACATATTTAAATACAACATCGTGCATTAGGATGTTCTATTTTCTGTTGAGGGTTATATAACAGTAAACTATCTTCATGATTAGGCCACGTGCAGGACTGGGTAGGACAAGGATCATGAACTGTGAATGAGAATGGAATTAACATAATTGTGGCCAATACTTCTGGAAGCAACTTTAGAAAATCAATGGCAAGATGGCTGTCTCATATCTCAACTCATTTTTAGACTTAAAAGTATCCGAACTCTATTTAGTACTTATTAATACAGTACCCATCTACTATACTCAGGCTGCTTCACTGAATCGGAATTTAATGAAACTTTTACACAGAATGGCCCTTGTCCATTGAGAGAAGATTGCTGATATTGGACATAGCTCTTCTTGAATTGGGCTTATTAATTATTATAAAAAGGTAGGAACACATCAGGAAACTTAAGCCCAGTATCCACTTCCACGAAACCAAAACTTTTTGCTCCAAACTGGGTTAGTGATGACTATCGTTGATAGTAGCGCCTGCTACCGCCGCAAGTTTGACCAGATGAAAACGAGAAGCCCAGTACACACTGCCACCAAACCAAATCACCATGCTTTCGTCATCACTAACCCAGTTTGCAGTAAAAAGTTTTGGTTTCGTGGCAGTGGATACCGGGCTTTCAACAAACTTTGTTTTCGAAACTGGAAGAAAAATTTCCAAACCATGAGTTTCCAGTTTTGCAAACTAATTAACAGTTTTAAGTTTCTTCGGCGTGTTCCTACCTTTAGATAATTCTTAAATCTAGTTTATCGACCATACACCAAATTGAATTTTGGCAAACCTGACAGGCAATAAATCACAAATTATTACGTTCTATTGGATTGTTTTATTTAATATCTGCATCATTTCACTATGTTGCCACAAAACAAAAAACATTCTGAAATACTGCATCACTAATTCCCTCAAAATCATTTCTCCACTCCCATACACCAATAACGCTTGAAAGATGACTATAATATCCCAAATCCAAAAAACCTAGTTTCACCATTAAGGCAAAATAACCACCCTTTTTCCAGATGTATTATTTGAAACTGCAAATACCATGGGCGCTCCAATCAGGTTGTTGATCAGCCAATACTGTACTTCATTTAAACTCTTAAATGCACAAATATTAGCATATATAATTAGAGTAATATGGATAGCTAACTGCATTTCAACATGAATGATAGAAGCGAAACCTAATGCATATTGTGTTCAGAAATGTTAGCCAAAATAATTTCCTAAAATTTCGGCCAAAAAACAAAAATAGAGGAAAGCTGGTGATCAAAAAAATATCATTTACACATTATACATTTTTACACAATTTCACTTGGTTGTCTAACATGTCATGAATCTGTTTGCATTGCCTTGTCTACCATGTCGGCACTCATTATATGATGGCTGCTTGAGCCGAAAGTGTGGCTTATTTCCAGCATTTCACGTAGACCGTTGTTTTCTGTCTGAAGCCGGGTTCGTGCCTGTTGCTCCATAGCCAGTGCCTCATTGTCAATAGTGACTGCCTGGGCCATGACTGCTGCCATCTCGTAGATCTTTTCCGTCTGGGTCTGCAGGAGTTGAGCCTGAATCAAATAGGTACATTTTTAGTATATTTATCAAACTTAACATGCTCAATAAAGCTGGTTTGAAACGAAGCGTACTTTTCCATTGTCTGACTGATTGCAATTGCGTTCGGCTTTGTTGGCCACCAAAAGCTGCATTATGTGCTCTCTGTATTTTGACATAATAAGTTCAAGCGCAGATTGGTGCTCTTCTAAGAGGGTCCGCAGCTCCTTGTTTTCTTGCTGTAATTCCCGAATGTGGCGGTTTTCTTGCTGAATGCCAAGCACGAGTGCTGAACGGGGCCTCTGCCGAGCGACATCGTTCAACTCGTTGATATCTTCGTTGTACTGCTTCATTGCATCCACTTTTTTGTTCAGGGCTTGGGCTTGAGATATTAAATTATCTGCCGCATTGTCATGCTCCCGCAGACGACTGACCAGCCGCTTGGCGTCAGTCAGAATTTGCTGAACTGTGAGAGACATAGTCTGGGAGGGGCAGGGCATAGTTAGATGCAGACAAGCAATGAGGGAACTCTTCAAACCCAGTATTGTTTCTACATGCACTTGAAGCAAGACCTAAATAAAAAAAAATTGGGTATCATCTAACAGAAGGCAATATTTTCAAGAATTATCATTACATCACTGACATACAGTAGATCTGTTATAAAATGAATAATACTTGCTTATGTTAATTTGGGACAGGAAATAGGACTCAAGTGAAATATGCTTGATATATAGCCAGAAACAGGAATCGCGAATACTAGAATATAAGAATGATAAATGAAGAACATAATGGAATAATCATGTGCCAGCAACCCATACAATAGCATGTACCGAGTTGCACAGATATTTCAGTCGGATCCATGTCAATGTATTGTACGTCGTAAATCTAAAATTTAATTGGCTTTTTTACGAAAATTAATGTACATGTATACAGTTTAAAAAAAAACGGTTTTAATAACCTGATTTAATAGACACGCCTATGAGGACTGCATTAATTTTAAGTTAAATTCCGAAATAGCTGTACTGGATCTGGAACTACTGTATGGACGATTGTAGCAAAGATATGGTATCCATCAAATTTAAATGTTATAAAGAAACTGGCACATTAAAAATACTGTACCTTTTAACCCGACGTAAAAGTTCGTCGTACCCACGTACAGAATACAATTAAATCCTTTCAGATAACCCCAAACTAGTTAATTAAACGACAGTTTTTAGCCCTCAAAATCGATTGAGTCGTGAAATGGAATATCTCGTTAGTTCGTCTTGTTGCACCGTAGTGGCGCTGCGGTGCTGGTGTTTTTGGGCGGCTGCTATGGGACGGAGGTTTTAGGTACACATTAATTTTATTACTTTTATAATGTCTGCGGAAGCTAAACATGCAGTAGTTAAATAATTTCATTTCCTTTCTATTGCAGGTGGAGTTCTAGAATGGGTACGGTGCAGGCCAAGGTGGGTATAACTTGTTTTAAAGTGTTTTACCCGGTGGTACGTACGTGCTAATACATTTTCCCCGTGTCGATATGCACGTTTTGGGCTTGGCATGATTGATTGGTACCTGTCGGAAAGATATATCTAGAAGAAACAATAAATGACTTCAAATTGTTCAGTCTCATTTGAGAATGTGCACAATTTTGGTGGATCTTTCAGAGAGAGAGAGGTTTAAACCAATCGAGGTCCCTTATAAACCCCTTGTGGGGGTAATATTGTCCCTCATTCTCATTCATATTATCCTTCAATTAATCAGCCAATTTTAGCAAAATTTATATATAAGGACCTGACACAGATTTCAGGGGAATTTATGCCATGTGTTATGAATTAATGCGATTTCAAATCAGTCGACGATTTTATAGATACCAGAATTGCTTAATCTTTTTATAATTTTAGTTGCCCAGTTAGTCCGTTTCTAGATGCTGACTTGCGTTTTTTCCCAAAAGCTTCTTCAAGGCAAAGACTGCATGGGACAGTTCTCTAAAAATCTATCACGACTATACTTTTACCCTTTACTCGATCAGTCACACAATTCTTACTCTTCAATGCACCAACTTACCTCTGTTTTATGATGGTGGGATTTAAAACCTATCAAAATAACAATAAATATCTTAATGTAATGCGAGTTTTTCCATAGATTCCATAAAATTCGACCATTTCAATAATATACTTACAGAGTTTGGAGGTCGAGGAACCAGTTCCATCAAGTCGGGATAGCCTTACTTTAGATGGCGTCAAGGTAATTCAACACAGTGAAAATGCGAGCATATTTTAGATGACAAAAATGGAAGGATATGGTAGATGTACTATTGGTTCGGCAGTAAATGGTGTTTTGAAATCATGATTTTAATGA
Source organism: Ommatoiulus sabulosus (assembly GCA_034697705.1). Classification (NCBI taxonomy): domain Eukaryota; kingdom Metazoa; phylum Arthropoda; class Diplopoda; order Julida; family Julidae; genus Ommatoiulus; species Ommatoiulus sabulosus. The sequence continues at coordinate 10,956 of JAQGAO010004561.1, forward strand.
AATCTTAATTTTTGGACCACCTTAACTAATTATTTAATCATATGTACAGTCACTATTTCAATTTCTTAAACGTTTCTGCTGTACAAACAGTTTAGTTAATTGATTTTTATTAATATAGACAAAAATGAATATTTTCTGGTTCGCTTCCTTGTCTTGTAAGCTGAAAAGCGCCAAAGTGGTTCATCATGTACACCACCGTAAACTGGCTTTGGTGGCACTCGAACCGAGGGATGGAGGCCAGAATAAGGAACGTTGTTTCTGTGGTTTTTGGTTAGAGTCCCACCAAAGCACGAAAAATTAAGTTATCTGAATAGTTGCATCTATTTGACCATTTTTGGTCCCATGGAGTAAGCCTACGTTTTTAAGAAACAACTACATTGGAATGTGTTCTCTTAAAAACTATTGGCAAAATTCTAATTTAACATTTGTATTTTAGGCCCATGTAGGTAAAATACATATTGATGGTTTAGGAAGAACCCATGATGATATTGTTGTAAAAGCAGTAAGAGACCTCTTTGTGGCAAATGACTTCAAACAGGTAGGTGAATATGTTATTTTTCAGTTATTTGCAATTACCCAAAATGACAGGCCCATTTCCATCACATGTTTATTTTATATTAAACATTTACTGCAATTTCTTTTAAAACACGTTTTTTGTTGATTTGCTTGGAATGAGATTTTGATAGATAAAAACATTTAATAATATACAAGAAAACGGATATTTATAAGTGATGCTTGCTTCATTGAATGTATCCATTTGACTTTTTTTCATGATATTTTTAATTGTACTTTTTTTTAAAAAATATTATTTTGGAAAAAAAGAAATTTGATAATCGTTGATTATTGTTTTGAAAAGTAGAAGATGAACGTCCCATAATTGAATTTGAAAACTTCAAGTTTTGTTAAATGGTTACGTAATTAAAATAAACTTTAATGTCTCATTATAAATTTCTCATAGCCTATGCCTATGAGCTTATTTGCCTTTTTATGCCAAAACCTTAATTGATGGCAATGAATAATACTTGCTAAATAAAAATCTGATTTCCCTATTCCGTTTTTTCAGACTGGGGAGGTAGTATTCTTAAATAACTAAACATAATGAAATTCTGATTTTTTTTTTCAACATGCTTGGATCGTGTTCATAGCTTATTCTTAAAATCCACGAAGTCCGAGCCAGCTTGGAGTCGATGGGAATCTTCCGCAATATCAGCGTGCTCATTGACACCAGTCACGGTACCAATGCAAGTCCAGAAGATTTGGAGGTGACGTTTTTTGTTCGTGAACACCGTCGCGTGACAGGCGGAATCAGCACTTTAGTTGGAAACAATGAAGGTAGTTTGGTCCTAGGGGGCCGGTTACCAAACTTCCTCGGTCGAGGTGAAAAGGTCCAAGTAGAATATGCTCATGGAACCAAAAACTCATCCGGATTTAACCTCACCATTACTAAGCCTTTTCTAAATGCAGCTCATCCTCTGTAAGAAATTCGCTCAAAAGCTAGGAGACTCTTCAACAATTTTAATTTGTTGCATTGATAATGATTTTATCCAACTATTTAAACAGACTGACCGCCGCTGTGTTTCAGCAGTCAGGTGATATGCCCTGGAGTGGATTTGGAGAAGTTGATCGTGGAATACTTGCGGAATTAGCCGTATGTAAAAAACACATTATTTTACACCGCCGTGCATGCAAATCTTATCATTTGTGTAACATAATAGTCCAATGCTTTGTACAGTTTGAATCCGCTCCAAAAGTGCATCATAATCTGCGATGGGAAGGCGTATGGCGGGAATTGGGAATTTTATCATCATCAAAATCCTTTGCTGTAAGAGAAGAAATGGGACACACTATCAAATCTGCCGTTAAGGTATAATTCTGAATGTTACACATGAATCAGTTACATAAATATTTCATGTATTCTCACACATGGAAAAAACAAATGCCCCATATTTTGCAATTTCAAGTAGTTTCTGGGAAATATGATTCTCAAACATAATTAATGGACAAAAAAAAGGTTAATTTCATCGCTGAATTTGCATTATAAAACTATTTACTAATATTCTCTCCGCTGGCACCGGTACCGATGGTCAAGTGGGTTATGCTCTTGCCTCTCAACCCTAAGTTGCAGGGTTTGCTCCCTGGTCGAGTGTCAGTCCAAATTGAGGTCCCGTGTAGATCCCGTTTGCTCTCTGCACTTTAAAAGATCTCTCTTGGGGAAGGGGGGTTGTGAAAGTCTCCCTTCGTAGGTAAAATTCCAGGTAAGTGACGCCAGCACGCCCTTGGTGTTCGCGTTTATTAGCCTCATAGCAGAATTAGGCCAATGCTAAAAATCCACCAAACAAACAAACAAACAAACAATCACTAATATTCTAAAACATAATGTATGTTCCGATATACAAATCTTCTTGTTATATGTATTTCCTTGCAGCACACTTTAACTGTGGACCATAGGGATGATAATGTTTTACCCACAAAAGGCGTCTTATTTAGAATGCAACAGGTTAGAATCATTTGTAATATTTGTAGCATTTTGTTGCAAGGTAAGAGAGAAATTAAGGGATGAATTTCTCTCATAGGAATTAGCCGGATTAGGAGGAGATATTGGATTCCTCAAAAATGAAGCTGAACTTCAAGCTAATTTGAATCTTCCATTTGATTGGGTTTGTGATATTGTTTTTATATTTTTTTTCTTAAATAGGCAAAACTACAATGCGTTATCAAACATTGTTTCGTGATGTGCTTTAGGTAATACAAGGCTCGGTGAGTGGAGGATTTATTCAACAACGCAGCCATGATAAATCTTACAATATTGCCGATCGTTTTTTTCTTGGAGGGCCTTTAACCTTAAGAGGGTTTGAAACTAGAGGGGCTGGTCCTCACGATGAAGGTCGGTAGAAATTTTTTTTATTGGAATTTATACATAAGTATTTTTTCATTCTGTTAACATAAGAATGAACTTGCGTAGCATATATTAAATTTCATTAAACTAGCAATTAGCCTGGAGAGGATTAATTGTTGTTGTAATGTACATATTGCATTGGCTATTATGTAAAAACTCTACAAATATAAGATTGAAGCTTAAATTAGGTTGTTCATGTTTATTTTTTCTCAAAAGAATTATTTTGATAGCACATTATCCAAATTAAAGAAGTGCGCTTTTCGGTTTTAAGTTCCAAATAGCCATTTACGTCTGCAAAAATGGGGCATTTATCATACAAATTTTAGTTGTTGTTATATCCTAAGAATCATATTTCAAATACTACAGTGAAAGCCTGTTAATTCGGTCTGCTATTGTATTCAGTCAAAACCGACTGAACGAATTTTTTTCCTATGTTGCCCTTTAATTTTTCACATGTCTACATAATGCAAATGCGCAAAACAAGTTTGAACATCTTTCATACAAGCATGGGCATGGTTAGGCAATATGCAGGCATGCATCTGTATTTTCATGGCTTCCTACAATCCCTCCATGTGCTGAGATAGTTCTTATATTAAATCGGCCATGACCGTCTTCCATTCCCAGGCATACCATCCTCCTCGTTAAGGTCCCAAATTCGGAAAATACATGTTTAATGTAATTCATTATTGCGATGTTGGGGTTCATCATGACCAGACTGCTTTGTTTGAGTTAATTTCTGTAATGATCCCCACTGCCAAATGGTACTACGTACTGACTGTAGTGTAAAGAATAGAATAGAAACTAACGCATCAGCAGCTGTACTGATATGGATTTTCTGTGTCTGTTAGAAAAAGAAATTTCTGCTTTTGCAACAAACAGGCAACATCAAACACTACTTACAACTTTTTTTAAAAAAAAATTGTATGCAGTGAAACCTGTTAAGAGTGGCCACCAAAAAAATGAAAAGTTGGTCACTGTACACAGGTGGTCACTATACAAAGAATGCGTGAATTTAAATAATGAACATGTACACTGTACTTATACATGTAGACTGTAATAAATGTAGTAAAAACCACAGAACCAAAAAAGTATAAAATCATC
>JAQGAO010004562.1:0-14950 GCA_034697705.1 Ommatoiulus sabulosus
AAAAGTGCATTACACCGCACCTATTGAGTGCAATATAACACCTTTATAAAGGTGCAACGCATTGCACCTATTGAGTGCAATATAGCACCTTCAGAAAGGTGCAACGCATTGCACCTATTGAGTGCAATATAGCACCTTCAGTAAGGTGCAACGCATTGCACCTATTGAGTGTAATATAGCACCTTTAGAAAGGTGCAACGCATTGCACCTATTGAGTGCAATATAGCACCTTCAAAAAGGTGCAATTTATTGCACCTTTTCAAAGGTGCAATATAGCTCCCAAAAAGGTGCCACCGGTGTAGCAAGCGATTGCACCTCTAAAGGTGCAATATGGCCTACCTTTTTTTTAAGAGTGTGGACATTTTCACTTTCTCTTCATGTCTCATTTACTATTGTATCTGTAACACTTTCCAAATTTTTTTAAAAAAAAACGATGATTCTTTTGTAATAACCCTGCATTATGTACGTGTAATCATCACCTACATACTGTATGTAGCCTACATAGTATCAATAACTGCGCGCATTGAGATAATTTTTAACATGTGATTATAATATTCTGCGCAATATTTTTTATAAAAACGTATATGGAAAACATTATGACAATTTAATAAAATGCGAGGGCATCATAATTCTATACAGTCAATGTTATAGGTTAAATAATAAAGTGCGTTATTTGTGCTTTTGTTGCGCTGATTTGCGTCAAATCGTTGCAGGCTGATATAAATGCACTCAGTTACCTGCTTAATGCTAAACTAATGAACAAAATGCGGCAGTTTGCGACAGAATTAAACTTTTGGCATCTACCATGCACGAGCAAACAATGAAATCCCATTTTCCATAAGCCAACGGAAAATGTTAGTACAGGGCTAAAGAAACTCTGATTAAACCAAGATGGTACATCGATGCATGGGTAATGCAGGATGCATGGGGCGTTCGCTTCCTGCCCGCTCTATGCAAATATTGTCACACATATTGATACAGGCAATGCCAGCGCGAGAGATAACGTGACAAGGCAAAGAGAGCTGAATTATAGATCAACACTTCAAGACGAGTTGGCCTTAAGAGTGGGTGAAAGACAAAATGCAGAGTGCGCGCTACTGATAATGGCGACACAAAAATACGAAGCTGTACGAACATTTGCCCAAATCAGAAGCTCATTCATCACAACTGTCACCAATGCCAAGCGGCCATTTTGAATTTCCTTTCCTGCAGGGCTGCGTCCATGGAGAAAAGTTTCTCTCCCCAATTCTTTCTCAGGGACCCAGGGTATATGCAGTATTAAACCACGGATAAACACACACGAGCGCATCAAAAGGATTAATTTTAGGGCATTGGTCTAGTGAAGAATCTTTGTCCATATCGTATTACTTTCGTCATTATAGAAACTATCACCGCGTGATAAAAGTTTCGCACTGTGCGGTGGTTCAACTAAAAATGTTCCGGAATCCTAATCTTCTTTATCTCGGTAAACAATCGAAAACTGGTATTTTATGCTAAGTAATTTATTTAAATAGAAACGTGTTACTGTTGACAACGCCATTTATAACGGGCAATAATATAATGACGCATATTAGATTGACCACCTCGTTTCGTCGCTGAATATGTAAAGAATATTTTAAGAGTGAATAATTCTGTAGCACCTCATTTTCGATCATTCATTTCACGAGCAGGCCTTGTCCACGCATTCGGACCTTTTTGCTATTTGTCGCACCTTATTTTATATCAGATTGAAACTGTACAAGAAAAAAAAGTTGTTTTCAAACAACGAAATCATTACAGCACCCGAATTAGATTCAAGTTCTGTACTTATTCATCAGTTTCACTGTAGTTTTAATCATTAATATGAATGTAAGATTTGAGTGATTGGCACAGAGAATGGCGCTGTATACATGTAAACATTAAGGATGGGCGACTAGCTACTGCGGAATGAGTATGCTATATAGTAGGACCAGGTTCGTAGCTCGCAAATTTTAAGACATGATTAGAGCTGAATAATCGAAGCTATGCTAATGCATGACACGTTCATGAGTGGCTCGTGTAACCGTATAATGCGATCGGAAAACACACTTTCTCAAAATTTCCAGCACTTTTCTACATCCCTTCCTCTCGGCTTCCATCCAACGAATGAATCGAATCGAGTAATGATGGATGAGTTTCGGATAAACGAAGTTATTTGCTTATGCATCAGGGTCTATCTATAGACAATACTTTTTTCCGAATGAGGTTCCATAACAAATCCTCCGCTATTCATGGCGACGCGTACGTGGGTTGGCTATATGGATAATGAAATCATAAATGTAAGGAAGCAATGCCACGACTCGGACAGCAAATTATAAAGTAATAAATCACATTTGGCATTTGACATGAAGGCTATAGGGGATATAAAATAGCGCGATCTTTGACTGACCAGCACCGTGATAGTAAAGACAGATCGATGGGAGGAAACGCACCGAAATGGACATGACAGAATGCCCACAACCAATAATCTCGGTGGAAATGGAAATCACACATTTCTATATTTGGGATTCATGTTGTCAAAGAGTCGAGGGAACCTGACCCCATATGCCACGTGATATATGTATACAATCTCAGCACCGAGGTCCCTGGAGCACGAATATGCCCTTTTGCCACACGCGTAGCTAGGCCTAAAGATGCTGGAGTAGAAGGGAACAAAGCATTGACAAGCGTTCAATCCGAAAACAGTTCAGAGGCAACCATTTGGAAAATAATGCCATTGAATGGGCACACCGCGTGACATTTGCCATTGCACTTTGTACACACGTAGACAATCAAAGGCAGAATCTAATTTGAGGAAAGACCTCTATTCAACAATGTCCCGTCTAATGAGCGTAGCATGGAGATTAAGTTAAAAGCAGTTCAGGAACAGAAGGTTCTTTAAGGCTGAACAATCCTGTATGTTGGGCTGAAACAATGTATGAATTTCATTCTCTACAATTTTAAACTTACGAAGCTATTAAAATAAACTATAATCAAGGAAGTACTGGAAAATCACGCTTGAAGAGTATGAAGCATGCACCCGAGCTCATACTGTTTTTACTCCGCCATCTTTCAGCATCCAGTTATATATACATAGAACTTTTTTCGTAATTGTTGCAACTGCCAAGTTTAATCGATATTTGTTAAAATTTAAAAAAAAAAGAATGTTGTATTCAATTTGTTTCTCAAGTACCAATCTTTTTTCAGTAGTACAAGTGTATATGTAATCGGTATATGGTGTCAATGCGGTTCTTTGGTTTCAGAGCATATTCTCGGCATAGCAACCACAGGAATGCAACTTTCCAAGAAAATGCTATTTGCAGCTCCTTTGCCAATGCTAGAGGAAAGTTTAAAAGTATGGACAAATCCGGAGATCCAGGTTCCATCGGCTATTCCATGCTTTGATAAAGTTTACTTGAAATTGCACGCAGGGACACTGCACGATGAAAGGTCTTTCAATTTAACGTAGGTCAGCGTCCTCGTCGGCGCATGTCCAAAAACGAATCGAAGTGACTACAGGCCGCCTTCGGCTCAACAATCACCACGAAAAGAAAAAGAAACATTAGTTGGAAAACAAAACAAAAAAAAAATACATACGCACTATAGGCTCGCGTGTATCCGCCAACATAAAAATATATATGCATATAGGCAAGATACGCGCGTATAGTGGGTTTTGAAATATACATGTTGGTGCGTGCATCATTAATCATTGTTGACAGTTGATATAACAGTTGACACGTTTTGCATCCAAGTTTGCTCGGCCGCAGAGGGCGGGAGAAAAATAGGGAATTTCGGCTCGGACCCTGCAATCGCCTTTATCAGTTCTGGAGGGGGTTTTGGCTCGGACATCCTGCTGCGGCAAAAAACCTCGTAAGCGGATTGGGGAACCGGTGCCAAACGAAATTGTTGCTTTCAGTTTGCGCCTCATGTATCATACGTGCGATGTTTGCTCGCGCATGAATATGAATATTGGATTTTTGCAGCCTGCCCGGGAGTGCTTAAATTCGCAATCTTTTGTCAGTTTCCGATGTAGATGTAATATCTGCGAGTGACTTAGGTTATGCGCGAGTCACGTGCACGGGGGAGGACTTCGTTCGTGTTCGCCTTCAAACGCCTTTACGGGGGTTAAAATGAATGACCTTTCACGTTTTGTTTGTAATAGTTTAAGGCAAAAATCATGGAGCGCCCATCATGCCCTAGTCTGCCTTCGAGGTGCAAAAAAAAAGCTAGGAGAGAACGGAATTGGACAACATCTTGAACGAAGTTATGTGGGGGAATTGCCAAAATCTGCAGAATATGAAGACCATAAGCGCAAGATGTTCATTAATGAAGTTTTTGCTTCGTTATCATTCGGCTGCCCAACGTTTTATGGCTCGATGTGGTGATCAATAATTCTTTGAGATTAACCAAGTTTCTTTCATTTTTTGTGGTGCCTATAATGAAAACCATGAACGGTGTTTTGCGAGTTAAACCAAAAGAAGCGGGACACCTATATCAGTATGACGATGTTCAGAAAGGAAGATGCTTAGCACCGCGTTGTCAGACTAAGGCCGAGAGATTAGCTCTCGAGCAATATATTGGCACATTTACTACCTTGGCCTATATATAGTGTTTAATCCTGTTATTTATATTCTGTCCGGAAAGAAAGTTTCTCAACAGATCCTTGCAAACCTTATTTATCCCTTATTTATAAATCAAACAATATTCGGCGATTCGAGTAGTTCTTTCATGGACATCATGGATGGAACTGGGAATTTTTATACGATTACACCGGCAGCATGTGATGCCAAATGTATGATGCAAAATTGCGGTTGTTTTATTTAACATTGATAAGATGGCATGCATAGTTTCAATGGTAAATGATAGCAGATATTCCGAACTTCATACATACATGTATAGTATGCAATGAAATAAAAACATGATCTATTGCACTCGCTCTGATTATTTACTTAAGATTTCATGAATCGTTGAGTTTATAATGGAAAATTTCTATTGGCTGGTAATGAATTTGGCAGAAAACTTGACCAAACTTAATTTACTGATTATGATGAATACGAGTCTCTTTTCAGACTCGTCACAGTGTCACATTGTCAATCATGGCCATCATCTTTGAGACAGTAAAAATCAGCTTACGATTTCTGGTCGTGTTACAACCGAGGATTTTTGACGTAACCGGCCATCTGTGCTGAACATAAAATATTAGTTGCTAATATAAAAAACGTTTACTGAAGTCATCGGTTAAAAAAAATCTGTGTGACCCCTTTCCGGAACCATAAGTGCGAGTCATAGAACTAAGGTCTAATCACGCGGCTATAAACTTCAAAAATGCGGAGCTCACTTGACGGTTATGGCCTAAATAGTTTATTTTGTCAGTCGAGAAACATGTATACAAAGAAATGCCATGCATGTTGTTACACGAATGTGTCTAGTTTTTAAACATGTTGCGTGGAAGGCTCCCATCCCTCGCTCGCTCGATACATTCTCCCCGGGGTGACCCTTGACCCCGGTGCTGACAAGTGTTGGAACCTCGGCAAGCGTATCCCTGGCCAGTTGCGGGTCACGAGGTCGCGCGATGTCTCGTAAAAATCGTCGTGTTTATTTTGGAAAGTTTTGGTTTTTTTCCAAACGTGGTTTTCGAATCAATTCTGGTGGTTAGAGCGAACGAAATATTTCGAAAAGTACATATACTGTATGTTCCGTTCCATCAAGTACTGAACGTCTCGTTGTATGATTTATTATCTAAACTAGAGCCAACATTGTGAATTACTAGTAACTTTTCCTGGAATGTACATTATACATAAACGTCAGGAACAAGCACGCAATACGCATTAAACTTCGAAATACAGGATGGCGCATAAAGTCGTTCGAGGTTATTTACGTCTCATTCTGGCCCACCCTGTACATTTACTGGAAGCTTATCAGCTAGCATGGTTGCTATCGCCCTAAAAATGTACATTTCACATCCTCCGCTTCTCGATATAAATTTTAACTATATACTGTACATTATAAGCACTATTCCAGAAACAGGGCTGCATTGTTAAGACATTTTCCGATAGGATCACATGTTGATTTCTCCTAAATGACTGCACGGGGCGCTTGGATAGCCACAACCTTTATTCATTGTACTTTATCTGATGACGTCTATAGAAACGTGTTCAAAATAATATAAGACATTAAGACATTAAACCAGCAACAAGTTTGTATACAAAAACACCAAAATTGCACGCACACCCATTCATTTTATGATTGATGTTGGGCGGGCATTTGAAATGATGTACAATGTTAGCGCACGCATACCTGCCCTACCTAAATGCGTGCAACTGATGCATAGTGGCATTAAGTCCAAGAAGAAAATTGCATGCTGGACAACATCGTAGCTGCACGCATTTCTGATCTTTATCAAACTGTGTACTTTCGGAAAATATATTCACCTGAATAAATTTCGGGATGTTGAAATAAAGATTTTTTTCCCGGTATGTTAAGTATAATTCAAAATAGATAACTTTGCTTTAAATATTGCATGTGTAAAGTTTAAGTATTTGAGTTAACAACTATCTGATACCAATTTTAAAAAATACTGCATATTAAATTCATGTATTTATATTTTCATCAAAAATACATAGGTGAAACGTATATTTACACGTCATATGGCTGTCAAGATTCATGTTGAACATATAAATCGCCATTTTCAATTAATCAGAGTCCTCCTGACACTGTATTTCATTCCTTCAATATCCTCACAAAACTGCCTTTTCCCTAATTTATCGGGACTATAATTTTTGTAAGCTAAAAATGGAGAATTCATTAAAGTGTGACTAAATAATATCGAAAAATTGAAAAAAGTAATCTATTGTGCTGAATTCCATTCTTCGGGTATTTTGCAATTAACTTTTAACATTCTTCATATACCGAGCTATTTTTCGTCAAATATATTATTTAGAAAGCTGTAAGAAAATCCCGCGGTTTCTTCAACCTTCTAGTAAAAAAACAAACATTTACATGATTTAGATGATAAATGCATATTTGTACGTTGATTGATTTCCGTCTACGATATTTTTGTCTCGATGAAATGCAATTTGAATCTCAATAGTCAAGCAGGCCGTTGGCTACTAGTACTCGCGAACAAAACACCTATTGATTGACTCGTGCAGAGAAGTTCGTTTGGGTCAATAATGCATTATTTATATATATACATTTTTTTCCGCCAATATGGATATATATCTAATATCGAGAAAATAAAAATGCGTGACAAAGTTTTTAGGTGGGATTATAGCCGTCACATAACCCATGGGAGATAGGTGTCACTAACAGCAATCTATTTCCCACCTTCCAATGTCTAAATGGGAGTTGACCGGTGGTACCTTTTATTGACCACGTTTTTTTCAATGGCCGTGTTTTTGTCAACAAAATTACTTATTTTCATGGCTATTATTATACAGCCGCCAACGACAAATCGATTATTGGTTCCCAACTTCCCATAGTAGTCTATCAGATTTGGCCAGAAAGCTGATAGGCGTTCGTTTATCAAAATGCTATTTTTCTTGAAAGCCATGCCAACCGTAAAACCCAAGTAGTAATAACAGGAGCTTGCATTTATGGACCTTACAGCTGTCAGCAAGTTTACCACGTTTAATTAAACCGTTGCAACGATACATACTGGCAACTGAACAGAGACCTTTGGTCAACATCAAATAATATTATATCTTGTTTCCTGGTTATAATAAAGACAAATTAATTAAACCGTCATACTTCGTAAATTTAAATATACATTTTTGACGAACATGGTATAAAAAATGAGCACCAGATAACAAGTGTGACATTTTACTACAAAAGGAAATTGAAACTATAAGTTGTAAGCTTACTGTATCTTTCATGAGCTTGCACCCTTAATATTGGCGTTAATGTCATTTACTTAAATTTAAGAATCGTGAATGGATGACCCTCGTGAACTTGAAGTTAACGAAACTAAGGCTACTTTTATGCAATATCCAAGATTTATTATACGATACTGCATAAATATCTATAAATACTGTATGCGACTCTAGACCTGACCAGATAGACAACCAACTATACAATTACATATTAGAAAAACGTGAACTCAATTGTATGCTTTTCCAATATTTATCATCGTTACTATACAGTACATCTTACTATTATTTCAGTTTCAGGTACCCTAATTAAATTCCATATTCAAGCAAGAAACCCTGCAAGAAGTCGATTAACATTGATATTTGATTTCAATGAAAGATATAAAACTAATTGGAGAACAATCTATCATATTTTCTACGATTCCATCAGGAATAGGACAATATTTAGAGTGCAAATAGAGAGCATGTGGGTCTTCAGGATCCCCCAGGTAAGCGCCTAAGAGCTAATTTTACTCTGTTAATGGAAACTCTTTAACCGGTTATCGATTTGCTCACAAAGGTAATCCGGGTTCGCATCTTCCAAATACTACAATGCCATATTGCGACTGAGGCAGTTGCTAATTTCTGAAATATGAGCACATGCACCAGAACGAATTAGGCACCTCATCGGAAATGCAGCTCGTAATTTAAATGAACAAGGGGGTAACGTATATTTGAGGGGATTTTTTGGTTGTCCGCATAAACATCCCGATCAGACAACCTTGCATTCATATATTCATTCTTGACTGTTGCGTGATATATTGATTCATTAGGTAACGCCTATGATAAATCCCCGAAGTGTTCCAGCGCGAAGAACCACTTAGGCAGCGCTCCATTATAGGTTAAAAATAGCAGACAAATTCGTCACGGCTTGGTTATTCGACACAGATGGAAAAAGCATTACGGTATTTGTCTTATTCATCAGGTGGCAAATAATGACATTTAGACAAGGCTGCCATATCCTCTCGCCCGCCCGCATATATTTATACCCATCGAGCCTCGCTACAAAATGCATGACCCATTGCTATGAATGTAACGTATGGGATATTTACGTGGCAAAGTGTCCAACTAACGATTACAAATGGGCGCATTTGTTCCAGCCCAACTGCAAAATGAACACTGCGCCGCATGCGGGGTGATGTATTCCCAGTCAAAGCTGCTAACTCAGCGAGGATGATCGAAAGCTACTCATTCAATCATTTTTAACCGATATATACCTTCGAGAGGAAAATAGGAAAAGGCGTCGACTTAAAAAATGCGAGGGAAATCATAAGCAACGAAACCCTAACCAGCCTTAGAAGCTTATAGTAACTATATACAGCGCGTGTATATCAAAATAAAAAGTTTTAATTTCTTCGAGCCCTGGAAGTATTTTAAAGAAACTAGCAAAGAATTGCTTAAAAACACTTTTCATTTTTGTTTCATGCCAATGATATTCATGTACATTGTACATTCACGGGTGATTTATACGTTTTGGGCAATGGATTTGCGATTGGTTTTGCATTGGTTTTACGACATAGAGATGAATTTTATGGACCCCCAACTCTTAGTGTTGTGCAACAAACTCGAATTAATCTTCTATTTTTACATAAAAATTTAACGATGCTCTCAAAATCGCGGATGATACCATTGCAAGGTTCCTGACAAATTAAGCTAATTACTGAAATGTCACATTATCTGCATAATGATTCTACTATAAGTACATCTTTCCATTACCGAACATGTAAAAACTTTATGCATGTGCATGTCAGCTAGGATCAAACTGATGTTATTTTGCACTGACTTTCTTTTAAAAAAATCTGCTTAAAACTATAGAATTGGTATAGTTCAATATTAATTGAACATTTTTGTTAAGAATTCTGATGTTTGTCGAGCTACAGTAGTTGATGAATGCCAACTTCATCTCATCTGATGGAGAAGGAACGTTACCTACATACAGTATATATTGTACAGCATGTTGTAAACATGTTCAAGTGATAGATGCATTACTAATCAGTTAAATACATGGACATTGTATATGCAAAGGCGTCAACGAGGACCCCCTCCTCCCCTGCCCCCATTCGGACGTGCGAAAGTTTAAAAAAATTGTATTCGGAAAATTTTGCAAAACGTAAATTTTGTACTTTGAAAAGGTTGAGAATTTTGCAAATTTGTCCTCAGAATCTGTTGGAAATTTTCCGAATTTCTCCTCGGAAACTGTTGAAAGTTTTTGCAAATCTTTACTCGAAAACAGTTGAAAATGTTGAAGATTTGTACTTGGGGAAAAGGTTGAAAATTTATGCTCGAGAAAAATGAAAATTTTGCAAATGGACCCTGATCGAGCTTTTCAAGTTCTCTGAATTTTCCAGGTTTTCCAGGACTGGAGGTACCCTGTTTACCGACTTTTGCAATTTCAATTTTAATAACCCACCTATGCGATATTGCGCTCAATTTCCCTTTTACTTTGGTAACTGATATTATTTGGCATTGCTTTTTAAGTGGACGTCCGAGATGGTCATACCTCCCTCCCTCCCCCTGTCGACAGCGTGTCCCCCCTCCCGCCTACATGAGGATGTCCTTTTTGGATGGCCCTAAGGTTTGTATTCAGAAGAGTGAAATTGCGAGAACGTTTTAGTCCGCAGAAAGGTTTTAAGAAGTTGACGACACTTTGAAAGTTTGCGGCATAAATAATTAAAAGTAATCAACAAAGTGTTGGCAGCAACTGCTGCGAGTCAGCAGGTTATTGTAAGTGGCTAAGAAACCTCAAAAGTGCTAGGCACGTGCCTATACCATGTCAACAACTCAAGAAGCAATGAAAAAACCACCTAGTTCTCGCACACAGTATAGCGAATTCTCTTTGTGAATAAATGCATGGGCGCGCTGTAGGATGTTGGCATCATGCATGCAAATTGAAATCTTTTTCGCCATTCTAGGCATCAACAATGGAGTTAGCTCAACTTCCCTCCACTGAGATAGCAATTATAATGTGCAAAACTGCGCTTTGTGCTCGGCGTGCCATCCGAGGATGAAAACGCTCGGCGTTGCCGATGAGAAAAAAAAAGGGAGCCGCAGAATCCGATACACATTTGAAACACAATATTCTTTATGCTGATTGGAAGTGGGTGAGATATGTAAATTGCATTGTGCCGGTTTAATTCTAGAAGGAAATATCCAGGAGACAAGATGAAAACCTTTCTCGTAAAAGCAGCGGGTGGAGAGATTACACCTATAGGATGTGCGGGGATTTTTTTGCATAGACCCACTCCGTGTGCAGGGTTCTTCATCTGGGGCCCGCCACAAGCAATGGTCCCTCGTCGCACGTGTTTCCAACCACAAAAGCCACAGCAGCAGCCGAAGCAATTTCCTCGCATATTTATAGCGTATCATGTATTAAACGCAAACTGTTAAATTGGCACGCTATTTCAATTTGCATTTCATTTCCTGGCAGCCAACACATTGCGTCGCCCCGACAACGGCGTTGGCTGGCAGAAATATTAGCATGTAATCCGGTTAGGCTGGCGTTTTCCAGAATTTCGCTAATTGAATGAAAGGCGGTTTGGAGAGAATAGGCCAAATGCAATAACACGTGGAGAACAATATATTTTGCATTAGAGAAAACGGGGACGCGGAGATACGTACATATATCCAGAAGCGAGCCGCTTCACATTGCAAAGGGTGAGGATCTGGTACGTAATGGAAATGCATCTCCCTCTATTCCGTTTTTGAACAGAAAAAAAATTCAGAGTTACAACGTGACCTCTCCGGTTACTTCCTCTTACTGCAATTTACGAGTTGTTTTCATCAACAAAATTCTTAAACGAGTAACTGAAGCGTTCCGAATAAAAACTCGACAACTTTCCTACTCTTGGATGCATTATAATATGCTGCGCATCATTCCATTGGTTCTTAAATCTTCACGTGATTATTTTTAACAACTGAACGCCGTAAATTTTAGCGATCAAAAGTACGTTTTAAGTTCAAACATTACGTTTTCGACGCAACACATCTTCTTCGGGTATCGTTCTGTTACGATATCTACATGTACACTCTAAAAAAATGTGAGGTTCATTCGAGGTTCTTTGAGAAAAACCCACGCCCTTTAAAAATGGCGACCACATCACCATTTCTGGCCTTCAATGAAAGTTATGTAGTTCTAAAGGTTCTTGGAGGAACCTCTTCAGGAATGTCACACCGCGTGAAAGCTGCATTCCAAAACCAGAAACTCAGTGTTACGCGCAGTTTTTTTTTATGCGTAACTGTTGGCTTGAGGAAGTTGTATTTCGAAAATAAAATCAATGTTAAGGTATTTTTTTTTTGTGGATTATTTCAGTTCACTTCATTGCAATGTTTTCGTTGTGATAACGAATTGGTATTCGATTGAATAGCTTCTACCGTCCGTCCTGAAAATGTATAGTTTACATACATAAACAACCTTTAAAAGGGTTCAATTTATTGAACCTTATTTGTGTATTTGGAACCTTTAAAGGGTTCGGTGTATTGAACTTGATTTGTGCATCTGCAAACTTTTTTGGGGTTCTTCGAAGTACCTGAAAAGGTTCTCCTGGTGTAGCAAGAGAAACCTCAAAAGGTTCTATTTGGCATACCTTTTTTTATAGAGTATAGATCATCATCTCTTCTACATATATCCCTTTATAAACTCAGTCGGTTTTCATTTTAGAATTAAACCACAACATTCCATCCACTGAAAACTCACCTATATGTGGCTAACATTATCATTAAACTAACTATTATCATTTACGAGAGATGATAATCTGGATATCGCCACAGTGACACGTATAGAGTATTAAAGTTGGAACGTATAGAGTTTGAAAATAAAACATACTTTTGGGTGCGAACATTTACGGTGTTCAATTGTTAGTTCACGTCCAACCACTTGAAGAATGAAGATGGGGATTATTTTTATAAAAATGTAAATTATTCTGTAATGAATGATTAAAAATGATCAACGGTATATATACGGACAAGACTATAACAGGGAACTCATGCTATTGAAAAATATATGATGTGCAGTGCAACGTTCAAGTGTTTGCTAATTTATACCGACATCAACACTAAGATCCTAAGTCGAACCTACGCGAATGAAGCAAAATCTCATTACTAACAGATTTCAATAAAGTATTCCGTAACTCGATGAATCATAACTATATAAGCTTATAAACTTAATTAAGCGATCATATACAGTATAGTTTCATAAATTATCACGCATTTATAGAGCGAACCAAAATATCCAAAACGATTTCAATATTTCAGAAAAATCATCTTCATATTCTCAGTATTGTGCTAAATAACTTAGCAAATGTGCGGTTGTAAATGTCAATGTTAAATTATTATTGGTTGAAATCTTTTTCAAGGAAACGCTTTTTCTATCGTCAAAAAATAATATGATAGGACTCGGACCATATAAGCATATACTTGATGGTGCTGAATGTTTGGTTCAAGATATTGCGAATTAATGAATTTCAGTATATTTCAGGAGGCACGCGTATGCAGTTAGATATAATCTCGAGAGCTCAATTCGACCAGTTATGCGCAAAATGCGCCGTTAGCTAACGGCGTTTGTATGGTGAATTGATGAAATTCTTGCACGATGATATAAAACAGTAGGAAATTTGAAGATTCCCTTTATGGCTATATCGGACTGACGCTGTCTCGCAAATGGATACTCGCTCCAGTAGGTGGTATGGGGTATAACCGATATACGAAATTCGCATTCATTATTAAAAATATCATAATACATATAGGACTTCGTATCAGTGCATATATTTTTTTTTTCTAAATCCCCAATAATGTGAAAGCTAATAACGCTCGACGTTACGGCGTTTATAGAAAAGATACCCGTATAAAGGATACTGTTCATTTTGAAAGCATGCACGCCACGTTTCATACACAATATTAAAGGATTTTATGACGTTTATTCATTTATTCAAAATTTATACCGTACTATTTTGACAATCCAACAGTTCTCTCGAATACACATGGAGTCAGTACCGAGTACAGTATATATGCAAGGACGACAACCGCGTATCCTATACAGATAGGATTTCTATATATATTCAAACTTTTCCCATAATCCAGTTTCGAATAACTCGAACGCATTTCCTGAATGTTACTTAGTGGTCCGTGGGCGAAAGCAAATTTATTAATAATAGTTTTCTTCGCTCGTATACGAGCACATCCGCCAGTACAGATTAGAAATTAAATCTATTGTACTTCACGCGAATTGCGGATGTGCGGAGAAGCAATGAGTAAAACAGAAATTGGATAAAAAAAAAAACCTCGCAGCACCAAATTGCTAGCAGCAGCACATCAACGATCAGTTAGCATATGTTGGAAATATTCGCCCAAATTCTGATTCTATATTTGCAGTGCTACCAAACTCTATACAGTATTCATTTCGGTTATCTCATGATACAAAATACGACAGTTGCCATCTTTAAGTACCTAAGTTCGCTATAAACGTTCGAGACACGTGTCGAAGTGCCATGAAAATAATCCAGCTATCCTTTTGTTAATACATTTACTACAGTACTGATATTGCTTTGCATGGTTAGTTATGAATTTTTGGCATAAAGTATGGAGTTTTGCATGTACAGTATATACTCATGTGCATGCAAAGGCAGTAAGAATACCTGAATGAAAAAGAAGAAAAAAATACATTTTAACTGGAAATGCTAGAACAGCGCTATTGAAAAATTGTATACTCAATGTCCATAACGGTATAGGTGACTCAGACGCCCATACATGCATATTTTCGGCCAAACAAAATGAAGGGGAATATACAGGGTGTTTCAAAAGTAATAGTCAAACATTGTAGGGGTTGTAGAGGGTAGTAAACTGAACATGTTTAGTATAGGAGCCTAGGGGTGCCGACGTCATTTAAAAAAGTTATGACTTGTGTAATTTTCGACATGTTTAACATGGGAGTCAACGGAAGTGCCCCTTGCGCATAGCACCAGCGTTTGTAAGGAAAGCTACGCGCAAGGGGCACCTCCGTTGACTCCCATGTTAAACATGTCGAAAATTACAAGTCATAAATTTTTTATCTG
>JAQGAO010004563.1:0-14948 GCA_034697705.1 Ommatoiulus sabulosus
TGTAATGACGAGGAACATGTGCAAAATCACATGTAATGATGAGGAACATGTGCAAAATCACATGTAATGACGGAGAGCATGTAAAACTAGACATGTAATGACTTAGGAAATGTAAACATTGACATGTAATTACGAGATTAAATGTAAAAAAAGGACATTTAATGACGATAAACATGTAAAAAATGGCATGTGATGTCAGGAACCTTAAAAAATAGCATGTTTAACCTAACCATTGATTGCTGCAGGATAGGTGTGGGTTAGTACTTCGTTAGGATCTTTCATCTTCTCAACATTGCTTTCCCCAAAAAGTATTTTCATTTATATTCATCGGTGTAAAAATACCTGGCGGTTCTACAAACCATAAAAAAACCGTAGTTTTTTAAAATTTGTATTTTCACAAAATACAAGTTAAATTTTCCTCTACAAAATACTTGATGTATCAAAATCCAGTTATTCCAAACTGTCAAGGAAGTTTTGAAAGGGAAATCAATTTGTTTTTCAAATAGTACATCCAACTCGACTTTCCCATGGAAATTTTTGACAAACGCGGCACGAGCAAGAGCCTCTATTGGTCGATTATTGGAATGAACATTTAACAATGCAAGGTGTCAAATTAGCAGTAGGCTATGTCCAAGCGCGCTCCGATGCCTCCCGAAAAGTTGAGTCCAACTCTGACACACGAGGCTCGTGCTCGTCGCCATTAGCCTACTTGGCTTTTCGTCATCAGAGGATGTCGAGTCCACTCTCAGTCGATTTGGTGTTTTTATTTATAAGTCAATATAAATGGCCATAATTCTAAATGTGTGCATTCCTCCCCAACCAGAAGCTGGACTTCCCCACCATCAGCTCGAGCAGCCTGACGTCGAACCGGATCTTAGTGGAGTTCCGCTCGTCGCAGGTGGCAGAGCAGAGCTTCAAGCTGGTGTGGACAGAGCTGTCGCAGGTGGAGCACCATAGCAAGTTCACGATGGAGGCGGCGGCGGCAGCGTCCACAGAGTGCTTCTTCATCTGCGAGGGATCCAACACGTGCATCCCTCAGGACTTGGTGTGCAACGGCGTCCGCAACTGTCCCATGGGGGAGAAGCCGGACAGTGCCTCGGACGAGAACCTGGAGCTGTGTCGGCGGGAAGAGAGTACTATCAACTGGCTGGCCATCGGTCTGGGGGCCGCCGGCGGCGCCATTTTGGCCCTGTGTTTTATACTTTTGATCCACAAATGCTGCAAAAAGTGCCACGACTCGGACCCTGGTTGACGGAAGGCCGTCTCTTCTGTGTACAGGTGAAAATCACGGGGGGGAAAATAAATGTACAGGCTGCTGCTTTCGATGACGTCACCGAAGTACAATCGCTGACTCGTGTTCCCCGTTCATCGCTTAACAGTCCGGCAGCGTGACGTCATCGGTTTCGGGCCCGCAGGTGGCGCCTCCGACGTTCGTTGTTGTTTTCTAATGAGTTTGATGTGTCCTAACGCGCGAGCGCCGCTTCATTCTGTTCGTACGTTGATACGTTTTGACAAATAATGTTCTTTGAATGTTACATTTCTAAAGGGAAAAGTTTACCAAAAACCAGATATCTACCGAAAGTTAAACCCGTTTTCCTTTTTCAGATTTCTAATTCTAAAGTCTTAATTGTCACCTCGGTAATTCCTATTTCCGCTCATTTCAATTGTTTCGATTCGCTGCAATGTGACATCGAGGGCTGATTAACCACCACTCACCGTGTATTTTGTAACGAAATATCCCTGACATTAAAAATCAAAATCGTTTATTTTTCCTGTTATCTGCTTTAATCCGGCAATGGGAATAAATATGAATGCGTGCAGAGTAAAGTATTTTCGCTTGGAAATTGTCCTCTGTCCATTAATATTGCATTGGATCCAAATTCAAGAGACCACTATCCGAATCAAGAAACGACACTGAGTGATGAATGCTACAAAGAAATCCTTTGAATCATAAAAAATGTATTCTGGTATTTTTTTTTTAATCTGAAGGTGGGAACACACTAAGGAAACAAACTGAAACTTGAATACTGGTAGTTTACATTTACATTTAAGTTAACTTCAGAGTTTCCAGTTTCGGAAACCAAGTTTCGTTCCTTGATGTGCAATACGTTAAGAAATTCTACAATTACGTGTAGCTTCTAAATCACATGGATCAAACTTGCCCATGAAACAGTTTTGATGGTCTTTCCAACATTTCGTTGTTGAGTGACAATTGGGAGAAGTAGCTGTAACCGGCCGTTAAAGTGAGTACATTTTTCTAATTTACAACAATGAAAGGAATTTGCTTTTTAATGAATGTTTGCGGAATATAACCAACTAAATACAATTTTCGAAAATGATGAAAAAGAACCTGAAGATTTCGAAAATTACGAAAAAAATATCGTTTTCATACATGTTGAAATGCTAATAGATTCGATTTTTAACGAACTTATTAAATTACTGGGTGCAATATACAATTAACATGGCTCATGTGAATTTTCTTTTCTTAGGGCCGGTTGCACCAACAGAGGTTAAGAATAACCTAGGGTTAAACTACTGTGTAACTCTATATAGTCTCCAGGTTAACCCACCGTTGTATTGCACAAGCTCGGGTTAGGGAAAAATTAATACAAAGGTTAACCCAGCCAAGATGACAGGGTTAACCTCGGGTTATTGCGAAAAACAACATGGCGGACCCTATAGGTGAATCTGATAAAAGTAGAGAATTGTGCATGCTACACCACCCGATCACACAGACAGGGGAAAAAAGGATGCGCAATCTGGCAGCATTGGTCAAAGTTTTCTGTCCTCAATTTTGGTTTCAGCAGGTCAAACATGGGTTCCATAACCCTGGGGTTATTTCATCAAGACTTAATTGGTGCAACACAAACATTAACCCGAAAGTTAACCTGGAGTCAAATTTTAACCCAAGGTTAGGAAACCTCATATTTTAACCTAAGTTGGTGCAACCGGCCCTAACAGTTCATAATTCACTGTATTGTAGATTGAGTCTTGGGATATACCGTTTATCCATCTATCCACTATCTTATTTCATCGCTCACATTTATTGTTTTTGCCACTGTTCAAAATTAAAAGTTTAAATGCTTTTTATATAAAGTCATTATTTGTTTCATCGTAATTAAAACTGGTCTTATCGAAAAACTTCCACCATGGGAACACATTGAATGCCTCTCATTTTTCTAGTTAAATTCGCAATATGCTCACGGAATATATGCATGTATATTCAAATTAAATAATCTTAACTGAGCCGCTCATCAAAGTGGATATGAAAAGAAAAATCGATCGTTGAATTCAGCTTGCAAAAGGAAATTATTCCTTTTTCACATAGCCGCCATTATGGATATTGGATTCATTCTCATGGCTTAATGAATGCCGCATATCAAAGTTTTCAGCTAAAATGTTTCCATATAGCTTCTGTTAGCCGAACGCAAGCAAGCAATACTGTAGGGTATATGTCACATTTCAATGCCTGCGCAGACAGGAAGTAGAACAGAGTTAACATTTTAAAACCTGGACATGCGCGTGTTTAGCTTTAACTTCCTAATTATGTGTCCATTGTTAGACCAGCTATAGTCAAAGAATTCGATCTCGTCCAGGCTCTCGGATTATTGTATTACCGCTTCCTGGCAGTCATTCGGGGTTATTTGCTATGAAATTTGTCAATATTATTTCCTCTCATTATCCGTTCCCATTTCCCCCCAATATTTCTAGTCCATCTTAATGGTCCGGCGTCCAATCATGCAACAATAACGCGAAATGTAATGCCCTTTTCTACGAGATCAGGCAAGAAGATGGAAGAATGCCACCTGAGAGTTTCAGAAGTTTTCTCGAACTCGTGCAAAGGTCATCCAGTCCCGCATCCATCGCCTAACAATTGATCTTCAAGATTCAATTCAGACTCTCCATATAATGATATGGGGCTGAAATTGCAACAAATAGAAAGGTTCCCGACGCACATCGACACGGTGGACACCAACTCCCTAGCGCCCAGGGCTTAGATAGATCGTCATCGATCCAGAAATACTCTATAGAAGTCGATGCGTTTCCTAAAAATCGTATTTAGGAAGTCACCTTCAAAAACCCTTTTAAGATTAATGAGTGAACTTGCAACTGAGCATACAGTAGGCGACGAAAGTCTGCTTCCGTCCCAAATAATTCAAATGCGGTTATCTAAACAAGCTGAATAGGGCCTTGGAATTGTGCAGGAAATAGCAGAGCCAACGGGTTGCCATGGAAATGTTATTAATGCGCAGCAATGCAGTATAATACAGCGAATCAAATTGTTTAAGCAGCGTATTTGGTTCATATCAAAATTTTTCCCCATTTTTTTTTCAAGCCATGCATAAATTATTGATAACATACCCGCAGTATAAGTTTTAAGAGGCAAAGAATGGTCATCCCACCGTATCTGACCATTAAAATTTCGGTATAAGATCATATATTGAAATGATAAATTGACAGTCAATTGCCCTAGTTTTATTCTGAAACAGCTTAAAACATCATTTTCAATAGTAAATAAACCAGAAATATTTCGCTTCATGTTCTTATCATGTTCTAGTAAGTAAACTCCAATCTGTCATTGAATCTGTTCTTAGATCATGGCTTCACACAAACTAAAGTTGGGATATTTTATTTGTAAACATATTTTCAACAACACTTTTCTAAATCGCAAAAAAAGGCATAATATCGTTATAGGGTATATGCAAGCAGCGCTCCACAGGTGGCCTAAAATTGAATTTAGGACATGTCTTCTACGCCATTTCTGATCACGTCCATCGCCCGTCATCTCTTTCCACACCTGTCGCGTGAAGCACTTCTCGCCCTAGCATATGATGGCGAAGAGGTCCAACCAATCGAGTGTCGACATTCTCGGGAAAAAAGAAATCCAATCTTATTTGCATATTACATTTCGGTGTAAACATCATGAGTGCAATTTGCGAAGCGTTCACGGTGTCATTATGAGTGGAAACGCAAAAAAGTCAAGGATAGACGCTGCGCATGGACTTCGGTGAGTGCCTCTTATGTGCATTTCATGGCAGTTCAAGAAAAGTGATGGATGTTTTCTCACAAGGATGAAGGCACTCACTATAGTAACCCGGATCGGTTGCCCGAGCAACATCAAAATCAAATGCGCAAAATACAATATGCCGCCTGAGAAAAATATACAATAGGAAGCATTTTTAAGAAACAAACAATGGCTCGGAAAACACGACTGGAGTGTCAGATGCTTCTCTCTCGCGCTCTCCAAAGTAGCAATTTGAGAGAACTTTTCCTCGTCGAAAAATATTTGTTCAATAACAGAAACAGACATTTCCCATGATAGGCCATCGAAATGTCATTGATTTGCAATGAGTAATGATAGACGCCAAGACAGAAAGATTTTTATTAGGCCTACTATTGTTGCACGGTTTCAACGCAGTGGTTTTTTTTATAAACGTAAACCATAATTACAATAGTGTGACATTGTATTGCAATTTTGGAAGAGAAGTTGGATCATGCTAGCTAATGATGATGAAGTACAATGTACTTTGTTTAAATGGTAGAGATGTCGAATAATTTAGATCGTGAAAGTAACCCAGAAATTGCGCAAAAGTTTTATTTTTGATATTCATTACAAGTGAATATGAATCCGAACGAAACAAAATATCCTTCCGTTTGTTTATATATTAAGAAAAGCTCGACGTTTTACGAAACTCATCATTCCCGGTTAATTTATCTTGGATTAGTCAATGAAATTCTGTTAGTGTCTAGCTTGCATACAGTAATTTAATATTTAAATAAAATTAATTATTCAAAACAACAGCGATCGAATCTTTCTATTCGAAAGATTACATGACTTTAATCGAGTTTAAATGAGTAAAAACATGTTACAGCATAAACTGACACGTGTCAATTTGTTGTCATGGGAACAAATGTTAAATTGCGTGCAAAGTAGGCCTATATGATACCGAAATGAAATGTTCTAATTTTATTATCACCAAGGTAAAATGAAATTATTTATTTTCCATTTGGAATTTTCAATTTTGATATCTACAGTATGCTTAGCATAACTCGCAAATGCAGTACATGTAGGCCTACTGAATATCAGGCACGAACATATTTTCCCGAAATTAGACAACTATTTCCCCCGCCATTATATTTATTACTTGACTCGCTCATACATTTATTTATGTTGATACATTAGATATAGAAAGGTTATTTTCTCAACATTTTAAACAAATTTTAATTATTACGTTGATATGAATTTTATGTATTTAAAAAAAAAACTAGAACAAGTTTTGACAACGGAATATTGGCTAACAAAGAGGCACAGTTGTGTTCAGCAACAAAGAACAGACTTCCAGAAATCTGTGCGCGCCATCTAGTGCGCAACCTTAACAGCATATTCCATGTGTAACACGCATGCATAGATGATTGGTTTAACAAAACAATAAATAACTTATCCGAGAAAAGTGAACTGGGCAGCGCCCGACACGTACGTTACAGAAAATGCTTTTCCCAATTCCCAGATTCCAACACACAGAAGGAGTGTCGTTAATGTGCAATTTCCACACCACCAATCAGCTAGTTTATTATAGATAGCCTTCACCAGCGGCCGTTTCTCATTGCGTTCGCGTCAGATATATGGCGCTGTATTTCTGACAAAATGCAGGTCGGTGAGCAATCCGTTCCCGGAATTCAGATAATAAAGCGAGCAGACAGCTAAAAAGCTTCCATCGGATGCAATGCGAGAAATTGTCAACCAACTATAGCCACTGACAACAACAGCAACGACTTATAACCGGAGCGGCTAAATGTTATTTTTGGTGTGGCGATGCCCATGCGTGGGTGGTACAGCTTTAAGGAACGTACGGCTAAAGACCATCAGAGAACTTATTGTTTGACTTCCGGGCAAAATGGAACAAGAGCCAAGGAAGATGAATGAAAGAAAAGAGATGGAGTGGGGGAAGGGGTGATTGAGGGGGGGGAGGCGAAAGAGCCATTGGTTGGAACTATAATGATGCCGCTGCAAAATGGACATTTTCAATGTATGGCTCTCGTATAATATTCTCATATTCCAGGACTTAGGAATGTACATGTATAACATCAAACTGTCATAAATCAGCCGGCCCTGTGCCATTATACTGGAACAAGGAATAAGTTCATTAATTTCAAGATTTTCGTATACGACAAGTTATAGATAATAGGACCATCATCGGTTTTTTTTATTATTATTCTTCCCCCATTTGATGGCCCTCGTAATAAGCCTACATATATTATAACCGTAGTTTCTCACTTTTCAGCAGACATGCATAAAAGAGAAACACAATAAGAAGCACTTTTCGAATTATCGTATCTTCGATAATTTATGCCACTGCATTTAAGAAAGAAAACTTAGCATGTAAACGAGCAATAAAGATTACTTTACGGGCAAATATCGTATATTGGATGATTGCATCTTCCATAACCTTTAATGTATCAGATAAGGACGAGCATGCTGCACGTAGAAAAACGATTATTGATGTCGTATATGAACAAGTGATATCGCAGAAAATACATCTGTCATGTTCTTAGAAAGGATAAACTGAAAATTTACAGACGTTTGCAATAACAACTGGAACATATCTGATGACAAAACCCTTTAAAATGGTTCAGCCCTACAGTTATACTTCTGATTATACGAAGTAAAACATGCACATGATTCCAATTGTCAAAATGGGAAATTAAAACATGTTAATGGTAAGTAAATTAAGATTTCACAAGTTGATACTACCGGTTGCGCCAACAGAGGTTAAGAATAACCTATGGTTAACCTACGGTGAAACTCTAGGTTAACCCACCGTTGCATTGCTCAAGCACGGGTTAGGGAAAAATGAAGAGAAAGGTTAACCCTGCATGTCTTCTGTTTTTTTCATATTCATTAGGGAATTAAGCATGCTAAACTATCTGATCACACAGACAGAGGTTAGTAAACCTCAGATTTTAACCTAAGTTTGTGCAACCGGCCCTAAGTGTTTCAGGAAAAGGGCAGTACTCGTATAATTTAATACATTGTGCATTATACCGCATAATATGAGGGGTGTTCGTTAAGTTTCCGCTGTGATTTTTTTTTTAAAAAAACCGACTGTATGGATTTTAATGAAATTTGGAGGAAATATTCTTCCATCATACCTGAATTAACATACATGCATTTCAACATTAAAAAGATATGTTTAAAAATTACACTTGCTTAAAATTCGAAAGTAAAGATGGACTCGGAGGAGATAGTGAGGCAGCAGAGGTCTGTTGTTCGTTTTTTTTTTTTTTTTTTTTTGAAGGCATTTCAGGAAAAGAAATGTGTGATATATGTTTAAAGTCGGAGTAATGTCCAAAAAATTCGGTCTGTGAGGGGATTGAGAAGTTCAGAAATTGACAGACGACTGTGAAAGATGCTCAGAGAAGTGGACGGCCAGTGCCTGTCATAAATGCTAATTTGGGAGCTTTTTCTGCCAGAACGATGGGAAAAAATATCTTCCAAAATATACACTTTTTTTAAAAAAGCTATAGATGACGTTTACATGTATTTCTCTATCGAATTTCCTCAAAATTCATACAACCGTTTTTTTTAAAAAAAATATTGTAGAAATTTAATGAACACCCATGCAATTTTGAATTCCTGGCCATGGCAATGTTTCATGACGCAAACCTTTCCATCATCCCTTTAAACATTTGCAAATGCAACCATTATAAAAAAACAAGCCATTTTGAATTATTATTTATTACAGTGGAGCTATCTGAAAACTTCAACTGCCCGCGAAATTTCCATTAACTTTTCAGATAGCCCTTTGGTGGATTGGCCGTCACGGAGGACCACAGGCGGTCTCTTGGTATCCAGCAGACTCGATGGGAGGTTTATTGATGGGGCAGAATCTATTGTTGCAAGGCCCATTATAGCGGGTTTCAAAATTTCCTTTCAAATAAATGATGCAGGAAAGAACGCTTTGATAATAAATTTACAGGCAACGGCACAACGCTAACAAATAATTTCCACTAGCAGAATTTTAAACACAATTTGCTAACAGCGTTCAGCAGTTTCAAACGAGGCAATAAAAATGCGGCACTGCTCTGCCCACATAAAAAAATATATATCCTAATATTGCCTATGTGGACGCCGTTTTTATTGCGCAGAACTCGTTGGCAATTTGGAAGTTAGAAACTACAGTAGTTTCTGTTATCGCAGTTTCATTAATGCCATCCCCTTCTCTCCCATTTCCATCATCATATATTAAATGATGGTCAAGCGGTGAAGGAAGCAGCCTTCCGGTCATAATTCTTAAACTTTATTTATGATTATTGATACAAAAAAGTGGCAACTTGCAAAACTGAAACTGCGTGCACTTACGTGTTATCCATAGAGAGCATGCGCCGCAGCAATTCATCTATAGCTTGATTGAACCAGGCTAGATGAATTGCTGCGCGCATGCTCCGAGATGATTAAACGTAAGTAATCAGGATGAGAACGAAATTTTAACCTAATTTCCAAAATTAGAACTTCGAGCAATTCCGAAATAACAGGCAGAATGTCGCTGAAAAGTGACGTCATTGAACAGCGCGCATGCAGATTTGTTAAAATGTCTATGAAGAAATCAAAGATTAAAACTTTCATTAGAGTTATATGCCATTTAAAGTACAATCGAACTCCGATAAGTGAAAATTTATGACCTATGTTTTATGCGTTAAGTGAAAACGGATAAGTGAAAACAGCTTAAATGAAAAACCCGGCAAGTGAACATTTTGAACAAGCGTGAGGTGAAACATCTGTGGGCACTTATACACGGATTAGTGAAAATCGTACCTTTAAATCTACTCTATAGATTCGCAGTGAGCACAACTGCATGCAGTCGATTAGCTTTTTTAAAGCCTCCTATTTATTAAAAATATTGTTTTCACTACGCATTGCAAAGTATAACATAAATCAAATGCAAATTTTCGCTCCAAGTTACGAACTATACTCGCAAATTTCCTGATTAATAAGAGCTTGAATTTCTCATAAAGTGTATTAATTTTACTGTTTTTCTTCTGGGAAACAGGAAGTTTCCCCATAACCCAAGTTGACAATATTCCATTAGAAATTATTTACATTTTCCTTACCATCCATGCCAATACGTAGCAAAACATCTTTGTGTTGTACTTTTTGGATATTTCAAACATAATAGAGAGTGTAATAAAGGTTAAGTCTATATTCTACGAACGTTTTTGGAGGTCCCTACAGATTGATATAATACTGACAAAAGTTCTGTATTAGAAGAAGAACTAATTTCAGCACCAAAAAGGAAGCTCCCTGTTCTGGGCATAAATTGTGCTAATAAATTCAATAACAGTAACTTCTTGGTACGATCCTGATGTTGTGAAACAATTTCAACTTGTCGGATTATTCTTACGATTAAAAAATTGATTTTTTTTTGTTTGTAAAAACTTCGTTTAGTATAACAATAAATACTCCTTTTAAGAGACTTAAGCTTTCTTACTTGACTGCTCTGAGCATAAACCGAACCAAAATTAAGCACATCTATGCACAATTCTCATAAATGAAAACCCGGATAAGTACAATTGCTGTCCTTACCGGGCCGGTTTTTCACTTATCCGAGTTCGGGTGCGAGCACAAAGAATGCTTACTTTCGGCGTGCTTCTTTCGTGCTTGTTTTCAGCTTTGGGGCGCACAATTGAACGCTGATATCAGCGTGATGGTCAGTGTGCTTGGTTTCGCAACTGCATGCGCTGTGCTAGGTGAAACATTCCGCGTAAAACCTTGCACATGCGCATTAGCATCTCATGATGAGCACAGGACAAGTTTTTATAGTACATAGACGGCATACAATCGTGTAGCCTATATGTGCATGCACTTTTGACCAATGGTGATCTGTGTGCCACTCTGAGTTGAAAGCTTATAAGCGCTTCTTGTAAGCTCTGCACCCTGGCTCGGCTAAGCTTTCTTTGTGTGCGCGTTCATTTAAAAAGCATGCCGCATTCTTATCCCGCTTGGTGGCGCTAGTGTACGCCGAGTGGTAAGTGCCTGCAATAAGCGTTCTTTATGCTCGCACCCTTCGACTGTCATTAAATATAAATCGTACGTAGAACATCTGTTCTAACTTGATCAAAATCCTAATGCATGCCATGTTCCATGAGATCCATATTTGAACACTCGTCCATTCGAGTGAATTGCTAATCTATTTACATGGACAACTTCTGTTATCGATTTGTACAGTTTATGAAACGAAGCGATACTCTCATATCCATTCATGATTAGCCCTTCCTGAAATCAGACGATCGGACGTGCCATCGTGTCAGGTGTTTTTGACGTTTGAGCGTCTCAATTAGGCATGTTCATCATTTAATTCCGAACCGTCCTAAATGTACCGTGGCTGTGGGAAATTGCGCACGAATCATTAAAAAGCAATTAAACGCATTTCAGAAATGCAAATTTCGCCAAATTTCGCGCAGATATATCCAGCTGCCAAGGGAGCTTAACGAAGAAAAGCTGTTTTGGAATATAATCAAACGCCGAGGCCCAGTTATATTTCAGCTGTCAAATTCAGCGCGATTAAGCAAGAAAAGGAGAGTAGGGGGAAAATGCAAAGGTAATAAATCGTGAAAATTAAGCAAGGTAGTAATTCCTCCACGAGCGACACCAGCTCAGATAAAAACAGACATTAGTTTCCTGTCGTTGGAAGTCGGGCTTCCTGTTCAGCTCTCGCACAATCCCGAGGCCATGCTTTGGTGAAATTAAGAAAGATGAGGTCTTATGGGTTCACTTTTCTGAGCTTGCAAAATGGCTGGGCCTAAACGTGTCCTGAATTTCAATTTAAGTTTTTTTTTTTTTGCTGCTTTATCGTGGCAAACATTGCTGAATTAAAACTTTATGGGAGACATTACTTAGCTGGGATCGTATTGTCAAGATTTCTGGCAATTTGCTGCCATTATTTTTAATTAATTTCTAATGATCAGCTATTGTCATCTATTACCGCGCCGAAAGACAAGCAGACAAAGACCTGGTGCGGAGTTTTACTTATATTATAAGCGCGCTGCAATTTTTATAGTATTGCATTAATCACGTGTTCCACCAAAGCGCAGTTGATGCAATCGGGGAATAAACACAATAAAATAACCTTATTAAAAAACTTAATTCGCATGCGGCATTCGTTCGTCTGAACCATCAGGGCTTTATAAATAATTTAAAATGATTCAATCAAATTTAATAAAGAGGTTGCGGGGGTTCCATAAACGGGTTATAAAAAATTGAACATAATATTCGAGATTATAGATTCTTTAATCTTGGCTTTAAGGTAGTTGCATTTATTAAAAACCTATGAATAGCAAATTTAATTCATCAATTCGCTAAGCAATGTTCTAAAAAAAGCAATATACGTTGAGGACCATAACATTAAAAGAACTAAAGTAATTATAATTTTGAAAGGACAAGAATGAAAAAAGCATAATTGAATTAATGAGAAGAGCCCGCATCAGAAAAGTGGGATAACATACATGTACATGCAATATAAAGCATGGTAAATACGAGTTATGGTGTAGCTGGGGTTCACATAATCGATATCAAAACAGCAAGCGCTAATTATAAAACTGTACACTAAGAAATTTGAGGTTCATTCGAGGTTCTTAGGATAAAATCCGCCTTTTTTTTTCATAAAGATTCTTCGAAGCACCTCAACTAAACTTGGCGACCACATTACCATTACTGGCTTACAAGGAAGGTTCCATAGTTATAAAGGTTCTTAGAAGAACCTCTTCAGGAATGTCACACAACGTGAAATCTGCATTAAAAAAACCAGAAACTTTCAATATTGCACGCATTTTCTTTTTATGCTTAACTGCTGTCTTGAGTAGATAGGATTTCTTAAATAAAATCAATGTTATAAGGTAATTTTTTTTGGGTTATTTCAGTTCACTCCATTGCAATGTTTTCGTTGTGAAAGCAAATTGCTATTATAGGTTTATAGCTGCTATCGCCTTGAAAATGTAAAGTTATGTTTAGACTTACAACTGGTATATAGTAAAAACTTAAATGTTTGGCACAGTAATTTGAACGGGTTAGGTCAGGTAAGGATAGGTTAAGTTAGGTTAGATGAAGTTATTGTTCCTAATATTTCAATTTTTACTCTATTCCATAGGAGTTGCACATCTAAATAGCACTAGAATGTCAGGACGAAAACACATATACCTTCACGTGCAAATTCATATTTTAAGTAATTACCGAGATTTTTGTTACATTTGGATGGTTGTTCCAAAATGTGAAAGTTTTATTTCAAATCACTAGATTATAGCAGCTATTCAGCCTAATATCACTTCGTTTTCACAATGAAAATAGCAATCACATGGCCACTTCGGAATGGATGATATTGATCAGGATTTCGTAAACGTAAATATTGCAAAAAGAATTGCCTTTCAAAATCATCCTTAAAAAGCATTCAAAATATTGAACCTTTTTAATTTTTAATGAACTTATTCCATTTACAACCTTTAAAAAGGGTTCAGTGTATTTGAACCTTATTTGTGTATATGGAACCTTTTTAAGGTTCTTGAAAAAGAACCTTTTTTTGGGGGTTCCTCGAAGTATACCTAAACAGCTTCTCCTGGAGTAGCAAAACTGATAATCTCAAGACCATCATAGCTTTAAATAAAAGATTTTAAAAGAATGATATGATGAAATGACGCCAATTCATTTTTAATTTTTATAAAAGCCTTTCAGATATCGATTTCAGTTTTCAGCTCGTTTCCCGTAAAAACGTGCGTGCAGTTTTGATCAATCTCGTTTCCATATACAATTACTTATGCGCGGAATTGGCGCATCATTGGATAAAAATCCTTAGCGTTTGTATTCAAACATGCTGGAATTACCGGATTAGGTATACACTCAAACGCAAGAGCAGCGTACGCATGATCTTAAGCTATTTTTTTGCAGTTCTCCTGAGAATAAGACAAGCTGGAAATGAACATAAATATGCACTAAGGAACGGGGGTATAGATAGCAACAAAAGTGCACGTCTACAATACACTGTATACGCGTGTTTATTGAGATGAATTTCAAGGCTTGAAATGAAGAGCAAACGCTTTAATAGGCCTATGTTAATATATCCTCGCCAGCCAAATATCGCATTTTCCGTGAGAGTGCTTCTACGGCAATGCAGAAACCAAACCGTTTAAACGTAGGAAAAATGCGCGAGATTTAGTGCCTCTCTCATTAACACGCATTTATCATTGGCGAAGGAAAAGTTGTCATCGCCTAAGAAAACTTCCTCGAAATGTGGCGCAAAAAAAGCGCACATTCTTAGCAGCAGCGCTCTCAATTTTTTAAATGGAAGAACGTAGAGTGAATCACAATAGAGCAAATACGATCAAAGTGCGGTATTGCCCTGGAATGTGGATTCATTAAACAGGTATTTATGGTCGGTTCCGGAATACTCCATCATGTTATCGGACATTGCTGATTTTAATTAGCAACTTCTCCAGCATGAGATCGCCGATGAAGCTTAAGTTATTAGAAACTGAGGCAAACCACCGCCCGAGTATACTGTATATAGGCTTTCACATTTATTAAAAGCTATAAAGTGTTTTATTACGTAAGGGTGCGAGCACAAAGAATTCTTATTGCCGGCGCTTACCCTCGGTGTACACTAGCGCCACCAAGCGGGATAAGAATGCGGCATGCTTTTTAAATGAGCGCGCACACATGGTAGAAAGTGTGTAGCCATCCACATACATGTATACACGATTGTATGCCGCCTATGTGCAGTAAAAACGTGTCCTGCGCTCATCATGAGATGCCAATGCGCATGTGCAAGGTTTTACGCGGAATGTTTCACCTAGCGCACAACGCATGCAGTGGCGCCATCATGCACGATGACCATCACGCTGATATCAGCGTTCATTGTGCGCCCTAAAGCTGGAAACAAGAAGCTGAAAACAAGCACGAAAGA
>JAQGAO010004564.1:0-14947 GCA_034697705.1 Ommatoiulus sabulosus
GAGTTGGCACTCTCAGAAAATCGTATAAAGCGAGTTGGCACTCTCAGAAAATCGTATAAAGCGAGTTGGCACTCTCAGAAAATCGTATAAAGCGAGTTGGCACTCTCATAACATCGTATAAATCGAGTTCTTCTTAATGAGGATATACTGAATATATCCACTCGTATTGTTCATCAAAATGATTACCATTTCAAGTCTCGACCTTAATTTTCCGTCGCATTTCATGCCATATACAGTATATTTCGGGTAAATTTCCAAGCAGAATCCGCTCGTTTTCCCTATGCAGCCGTTATTCTGATTCGGTTAGTTTTTCCTGCTTTTTTCTTTTCTTTTCGTCCAGGTAGGAAGTTTTTCACATTTTTGGTGCGCAAGTAGGCCCGCATTCGTCAGAGCGAGCGAGTTGTGAGCCATGAACTCTTTGCATGCATTTCTCAACCCCCGTCCTGAGCCATGTAGTAATAATAATTAGCGCACGTAATAGCCCCAGAGTGGGCCTATTGTTTCAAGGGGTGCACTCTATATTAAGCCACGAGTGGACTGCAAATGACCGAAGCAGACTTTTTGGCCAGAGGCTAGCGAGAGGCAACTTCTATTTTTCTCTAGGTTGGCCTAGGTGGGAGAGAGAGAGAGTGGGAAACGTGAATTTGTAAAAGTGGCTCATTATGGATGGCATAGTGGTAGTAGTGAAGTAATTTTCGGTGTACATTTAGGCCCTCTAGGACTCGTCTTATCTGCCTCGTGTAATAGCCCCATGTCCTTGGTCAACCACCCTAAAAGCTGTATACTAATGGCGGAGGGATCGTTCATTCAGTGGATTTTTTAATGATAAAGGTTATTGCCAGATTGCTTTATGGCAGGGGACGTTCAAATAAATATCGTCTTAGGCATAGCTCGCTTTATACTAATCTTACTAGGGACTTTTTTTTCCCCTCGGAAATTCATTTTTTCCCTTTTTTGAGAATTTCATCGAGGTGGGCACTTAGAACTTTGGCCTTACCAGGAAATGATGCATCGGCGCCGAGGGTTCCCCCCTTTACGAATAATTCGGCGGCTATTCGTCGCCGTCCATAAAAAGAGGTGGAATTTTTCGGCAAATCGTATCACGGACTTTATGGAAGTCCTGTAATTTCTTGGCATTCTCGGAAGCGGACTGATCGGCCCATTTTCGGTATTTTAGTCATCGTTCAGCTGTTGTTTGTTCCCATGCCAGAGTGGACTTTGTTTCGGAAATTGCAGCAAGCGAGCAAC
This sequence comes from Ommatoiulus sabulosus, assembly GCA_034697705.1. Taxonomy (NCBI): domain Eukaryota; kingdom Metazoa; phylum Arthropoda; class Diplopoda; order Julida; family Julidae; genus Ommatoiulus; species Ommatoiulus sabulosus. The sequence continues at coordinate 1,249 of JAQGAO010004564.1, forward strand.
ATCAAATACTAATTAACTTTTTTTTGGTGATAAATATCATTTTAAACATATGTAAATACATATAAACGATTAAATATATGTATTTTCAAAACTGAGCAAATTATTTTTGATAAGTTCACGTGTTTTTTGACATTCATCGCTTATTTCGATCAAAAGTGCTGGAACCAACGTGATCGAATTAAGCGGCTTTTACTGTACTGTATAGAGGCCATTCAAAAAGGACGACCGCAAAATTGGTCCAAAATTGGACTTCCCCCTACCCCCTCCACCCATTCGGACGTCCGAAACTTTAAAAAATTGTATTCCGAAAGTTTTGCTAATTTGTACTGGAAAAACGTAAATTTTTTACTCTGAAAAGGTTGAGAATTTTGTCAATTTCTATTTAGAATCTGTTACAAATTTTGCAAATTTATCCTCGGAAACTGATGAAAATTGTGGAAAATCTTAACACGAAAACACTTGAAAATGTTGAAGATATATACTTGGAAAAACGTGGAAAATTCTGCAAATTTGACCTCGAGAAAACGTTTGTCCTTCGAAAACAATGAGAAATTTTGCAAATTTGTACTGGGAAAATTTGAAAATGGACCCTGATCGAGCTTTTAAGTTCTGACTTTTCCAGGACTGGATATACCTGTTTACTGACTTGCAATTTATAACCCCCCTATGCGATATTGCGCTCAATTTCCCTTATACTTTGGGAACTGATTTTATTTGGCATTTTTTTTTATAAGGTGGACGTCCGAGTTTGTCATACCCCCTTTCTCCCCCTGTCCACATTGTGTCCGCGACTCGACCTATACCCCCCTCCCTACCCACTACATGAGGACGTCCTTTTTGAATGGCCCCATACTGTTCGAAAAAACCATGTGCGTAGGTATAGGGGGTTCAATTCCCCCCTCCATTGAATTTAAATAAATTTGCACTAGAAAGAATGACGTAACGAGGCTTGTCTTGTGACGATTTTAAAATCCATCAAAGCAGATTGCTCTTGCCTGCGCCCTCTTCAGGACGATGTGAATATATTAATAAGTCGTGTGCGCCAACCTTGGTACATGTAATATTTTTAGTAGACCAGTAAGCATTATGGTCTAAATGAGGCCATGAAAAGATAGTGCTTTAAGTGAACGAAACAACATTTGTAGTAAGGGAGTGAAGTGGATTACTCAGCCACTTAGGATTATTAATGTATGTTCGTTCACTTTGGGTCTAAAAACAACAGATGTTTTTAGCTTTCCCTGGGCTATATTCGAGCTTGTTATATCATATATTGAACATGGTGTGCAAGTGCGCTTATGGGAAGTAATTGGGGGAGAAAAAAGGCCCTTGGAGTATACACTTACCTCGTAAGGGAATAAAAAAGCTAGGCTCATTTGCATAAAGGCTATTACGCGTGCTTCCGCTTTAGCATCGTTATGAGGACGGGGTGAAAATCCTTTATACGTGCACGTGTATATAGTTGGGTCACTCAGACAGAATTAGCTTTTACGAATTTTACTCTAGCGGTCGTGAAGTCATATATGTAAGCAAAATGGACACTCTTTTAAACAGTGGAAACTCGTTTTATACGAATTTCTGATGATACGAACTCGTCCATGATCCATACTTGTATCATGCTAAGTTCTTCGTTTAAGACTATAAATCCGAATTCGGATATTACGAATTTTCGGCTGAAACTGATGAATTTTCGAGTTCCCGTGAATTCGCGCTATGTTACGATAAAGCGAACTTTATGGAAATATAAAAAAGCTTCGTTATAACGGGGAATTTCCCGATGAAACTCGCAGCACCATTCAGTTAAGGTACATGTACAGTATACGTGGGCTAGTGGGACAAGTTATGGATTTCATCCAAACCTCCATGAAACTTTAGCTCTTATTGTTGAAGTCATGTTTTTCCGACTTCTGAGTACATGTACGAATTACATTCGTACGAATTTGACGTTCTTTAATTAAGATTCTTCGAGATTCGACTGTAGTATAAAAATTCATTCAAGGTTATCTCTGTTTTTAAACCAATAAACGTGTCGGTTTTGCACTGTCTTCACGATTGCCGAAGTACGATTCGTAAAGCTTTTATACGAGTACCCTGTACCCTTATTGTTTCTACCCTCGGTCGTGTTTTGGCAATTATTGTTGGCCATTGACATATTTTTTTAAAGAAGTCAGGTCGGGCTACCTGCAGTTTTTTTCACAATATTTGGGAACCATGGTAACCAAATTTCAGTTAGTAACGTTATACAAGTATAGTATGATTGTTGTATACGTAGATTCATAAATCTTTTAACAGATTTTGTCTGCCTTTTATCGATTATCTCATTGAACGAGCTGATGTGCGCAGCAAAACGTGCATGCTCGCCACATTTGATCTAAATTAAAAAAAAGTATAGCTGAAGTTGCGCAGATTGTAACCAGATTTGATTATTCTTTTTAACAATAAATGTAATTTATAAATTACAATTAAGATTAAAAATAATGTCGCGATTTCGTTTCTTTTAAATCAAAAATAATTTGTTGTTCGGCAACTTGACTCGTTTCCAACCAACCCTAAAAAATTTTCACTCAAAAAATGCATTAAACTAACAACATTACGAGCGAAACCAAAAACATTGTACGTGTATTTTGTCCATCGACCTATAGAACAAGTTTTATTTTTTTGCTATTCGACCAAGCTTGCTCGCTAGTTTTGCAAATATTTCGAATTTAATCCTGAACCTGTCCTCAAAGACATGTAGCTAGTTTGAAACGTGTTAATTCTGCAAATTGATTCTACCCTTTTCTAATTAAAATATTTCCCATAAATTAATTTTCTTATTTTGGCTATTGTTACAGTATGACTAGTTAACTAGATTTTTAAACTTTTAAATGTGATAATCTCAGAGTTTATAAACTCAATTTTTTTTCCATTACCTATTTTTTTTTATTAAATAAATATTTTTTGAATTATGATTTTCCATCAATTTAATGTTTTTAGAAAGTAAATTGATTATCGACTTCCTGATTTATACACAGAAAATTTTCCAACATTTAATTTTTTTTTAACAAAACTTGTAACGGGCTGCTCGTTTATTATCAAAGCGTTTTCTATTATTTTTGTTATTTTTAAAACCTCCTTTAATTATGTTTTTATGCAAAATCTTTCTAAAGTGTATACCAGTTTCATATAAAGGGCAGACTAAACTGCTAGCCCATTTTCTTTTAATTTTCAATTTGATGATGAATGATGTTGGAAATTAATTTTATTTTAAACTTCTGTATAAAGATATATTTGAATGAAAATTCAATTTTTAAGCTTCAATGTACACATATTTTTGAGTGTAAATTTTATTTTCATACTTCTGTATAAAATATTTTTGAGTGAAACAATTATTTTTAGACATTGGTTTACAAATTTTTGAGTGAACATTTTATTTTTAAACTTTCGTATATAAACATTTTTGAACTTCTGTATACACATTTTTTTAGTCAAAATTGTATTTCAATCTTCTGATGACAAACTAAAAGTTTCAAAGCTCAGCATTTAAAATGGTTTTTAAATATTTTTTTTTTTAGTAAATTGAGTGGCAAAATAAAAGCGAAAATACAAGATTTGTTTTGCAATTGCTATCTAAATGTGATAATGTATATATTTTGTGATACTTTTAAAATTAAAGTTCTAAGTGCTACAGGTATTTTTAGGTTTCCAACAATTAGGTTTTTGGACTTAAAACAAGTTTTATATCTCCGCATTAGTTCATATAGCGTTTAAGCATAACTTTCTTATAAATTACTATTTTTAACTATATAATTTTATTTTTTCTAACAAGATAAACGTTTTTACCAGCTTAATACTGTTTTATTCTTTTGATTTTTCACCTTGTATACATTTTCGTTCTTTTATAGATCCCCCTCCATGCCCCCCATATACTGTACGCCTAACTTGTTGATCCGTATTTATACACGTGTCCAATCAGTGTGTTATTGAACGAATTTCTAGTTTTTCGGACGATTAGTACAAATTGCATGCGTGTTCTTGGTAATTCACGGTGGGGCCCAGTGCGAGTATCTTATCAAAACAACGCCCAAATCGATGTTGCTATAGGAAATGCCCCATTGATTTAATTAAATGACGTCAGAGGCGCATTTTTGCATGCCACGCAACCGATAAATTAGATTTTGATGCATGTTCACTTTTTCAAATCGTGCGGCTCATTTTATACCCGCTTTTCAACACGTTGCTAAGTGTCCATCCAGCCTCATTTTGACACCTCTCTTCGGTACGTTTCACGAAGTAGCCACAAATGACGTTATCAGACATGCCACGCCCATTAACTCCTACTATCGAAAACTAGCAATGGTAAAATTTCCATCAACTCTCCTGTGTCAACAATTAATGTTTATTAATATTAATCACACCAGTACTTTATTAATATAATGTAGATATTATAAAATAAAACGTTGTTGCATTTTCCAGTTTAAGGTATTTCTGCGTGTACATGTACTACTAATCTTATACAGTACTGTATAAAGAAGAATGTAAACTGTATTAAATTTGCCTTATCATTAACCAATAATGGAAAATTAAGATTTTTACGAGCTCAGACGCCTGATAAATGTTATTCTTTCAGTTTTCTAACGTTTGTGAAATTAAATTTTAATAATTATGAAATACTGAAATAATCAGAACGTTTATTTATTATCATCTTCCTTGTGCCTTAAAGTCCTTATATCCTTAGATCGAGTTATACTGTATTCTGAATTAGTTGATTGAAAGATTTAAACTTATTTTTAATTAAAAAAAAATAATAAGCTTAGCCCAACTTTGTGAAAATAAATGTTGTAGAAATTTGTTAAATCCGAAGAACTGAAGTTTTTGCGTCCCAGGTAGGCTACTGTACATGTACTTCGGTCGGTGTGTTGTGTAATTCGTAAATTATTGAACTTTAAATTGGTGCTAGCTAAACGTTACCGCCATTTATAATTCATCTTTTTTAAATTTGATTTATAAAGCTCATATTCATAAAAAAAAAAATGTTACCAAATGTGACTATATGAACTGCGCCATGCATGGACTTATACAGTATGTGCTAATTACGGATAATTAATAGGAATCTGGGAAGAGGTGGGCTGTGCGTTTTGGGTAACCTTTTTACTGATGACAAACTTGTCTTAATTTGACTTTTAATGACATACTTAACAGAAAATTAATGGTCAGCCTAAATTAAATCTTTTTCTCATGTGTGAATCTTTGCTCGATCATATACTTGAATTTATTCTAGTTTTATCATTTTGGCAATAAGAAATGCCCTCCATAACATTCGCATTTTATTCAAATTTTGTTCCATTTTCCAAAAGTATAATTAATGATACATTATTCGCATTAAAAATATTTTTGAAGAATTTATATTTTTACGTTAATTTAATTGGTTATGTTGAGGATGGTTTTCAACTTTAAATGAACTGCTTTCTTGATTATGCAAATTTTGTTCCCCCCCCAATATTTTTTACCTTTAGTTTTCATGTTTATTTTCAAGAATAAGTCAATTATATTGTGATTAGGCCTACTACACGCAACGGTATCCATGTTTGTATATTTAACGAATTTAATTGGTATCCATGACACAGTTTTAAATATTATCTTTAGTCATTAATGCTACTTAAATTATGTTTATTATTTAATTTAGATAGTTTTTCCTTTATAATTAATGCTTTTAAATTACGAATATCCATGGAAAATATTTGAAATATGACATATTCCAACAAGTGAATAATTTAGTTCTTGGGAAACCATCTTCCAATTAAGATAGTTTCTTCGATAAACCTATCATACTAGTCTACAATTAAGAGACTCGAAAAAATGGGCGAAATTACAATAATTACATGAAATAAAACTCTTATTATTGATTATCACTTTAGTAAAAAAATGAAAAAAATACACGGTTGCTGGAGTTGCTAATTACTCGTGTAATAAGGCAGCTAAATTGATTAAATGGTCCTAAATGTCACCCTGTTTCTGGGAATAATCATAAAATTAACATCAACTGAACATGTTTTCCGCTCTGAAATTGATTGCGTTAGGGGGTGTCAATGAGTGGCCACCAATTTGGCTATCATAGCTGTTTGGCTTGACAGCCCCATTTATAATAAATTTCTAATGGGTAATTTTCGAGCCACTGGCGCCATCTACTGAGTTCTTAGCTTCCCTCCCCCCCCTATTCTTACAAAATTCTTACCTTATTCTTACAAAAAAAACGTTGATAAAATAGTTAAATTTAAACAAAAATTGATTTTTGTATGATAGTAGGGACTGATGCTCAGCATTTTCAATTACCAATACTGCACTTTTTAATTGCACGGTGCTCGCATCTCGAGTTTAGATTTTAAGAAATAAGCCGATATCATTACAGAACATTGAATCACGAAGCTCTAATGATTATAGATAAGTGCTCTAAAAGCCTTTTCACTTCATCTATTTGACTGAAAAATTGTAAACGTCGTTCATGCAATCGTGGTTTTCAAGCAGAGCCTGAATTAGGAGATCCTTAATTGCAATTCTTTTCATGAAATCCTTCAGAAGCCGAGCTCCTTTCACGAATTTATGCCGTCAAAAATCCTCTTTTTTAATTGGTTAGAAATTACTTTTGGTTCGGAGAATTAACATTGATAGGCTAGGCAATCGTTTCAGTAGATCATTAAGGGATATGACGTATGCGGGTCACAAGATCTTTCCGTAAAGGAAGTCGATCAAACTCACTCGATGTGAAAATATGCTGCATGAACGTGTTAGATCTAAACTTTGTAATGTTTTTCTTTTCTGTTTAAAGTAACGTGGGAATAATTACATATACATGTAGGAAACATGTTTTGTTTTTCCAAATAACTTTTCTCTATTCATGCCGTACGAGTCATTCAAATATGACACGAAATATAAGCATAACTTGCTTCAAGAAAATTTCACTCTAAAAGTACATTAAAATTACTTTTTGTAGTTTAAACATGCATGGTTTCCACTGATAGTTTCATCCCAAACCATGTCCAATACAGTATATTCTCAATATGCCTTAAACATTTTTAATACAAGATAAAAACGTGTGGAGCTTAGTAGCACACACAATTGATAATTACATATATTGTTTTGAATAAGGACAACAGATGTAAAAATGCCGTTAGGAGTCAAATAAGTCAAAACTTTAATACATGTACATGTACTACAAGTTAAAGCCGCTTAATTCGATCACGTTGGCTGGAGCGAATTTGATCGAAATAAGCGACGAAAGTAAAAAAAACCACGCTTAACATACGCATAACACGCATTACATGCTGTGTTTTGAAAATACATACTGTATATTTAATCTTTTAATATGCTGTATGTATTTACTTATGTTTAAAATTATATTTGTTTTAAAAAAAGTTATAAGTATAGTGTTTGATGTTGGCTGTTTGCTGCAACGTCTGAAATTTCATTTTCTAAAATACGCTAAAAATCCATGCGAGTCCAGCCTCTGAAACATTGGATGCTTATAGATGCACGCATGCGCAGTTGTCCAAACGTGTCCGTGCTTGTACGAAAGCTGCTCAAACTCGTTTCGCGCGTTTGCGTTACGTTGACACGTGGCAATTTGATCGAATTAAGCAATGATATGATCCAATAAAGCGTCTTTTTAACATAGGACGGTACAGGAAAAAATCCGTTCTGAAGGTTTTGATCGAATAAAATGGCTGACCGAATTATGCGTGAACCAATCAACAGCTAGGACTTTCATTGTTCAATTAAAGAACATGTTACAAAATGTACATTTGATATAAGAGCTAATGAATGTAATCCTGGAAATATTTATCATCGTGTTAAACATGGTAATTTTTTAGAATTTAACTGCACGAATGATGAATTTTGAAAACAAGTTTTTTCTTATAAAAAAAGATATACGGTAATAGCAACAATTAACCTATAACCATGATATCATTTGATAACTTAAAAGGATTACTATTTCTATAAGCTTATGAATTTCGAACAAAATTCAGCTAATTTTCCCCTGACACTACAATGCGCATTATGTGTTTATGAGAAATATTGACCGGCGGTTTCGTGTTCCGTAATCTACTTGGGTTTAACATTTATATTCATCGAGATTAGCTCGAAATTGAATTCCCTGGTGGAATTCGTACTCCGTAAAACGGATTAGTCCTGGTCAGGTCAAGGATAAATCATTAGCTTCTGGCAGTGTGACCGCCTCCGCAGAATTTATTATGTCTGCTGGACATCTCGAAGGCATTGATTGTGACATTTTATTGTATTATTCAGTTGCTTCTGCTCTTTCATGTCGGATTCATCCTCGAAATTTGTTCCTAAACATGTTTATAAGAGAGGCATTTTGCAATTAATGTTAATCTTGTTAATTGTCGTGTAGCCGTCAAAATGTGCCAAGAATTAAACATAAATTTGTTAGTACGTGCACTGTAGGGTTTTATATCGTTAAGCTATGCGTCCATACTGGAAGAAACAAAGAGGAACTTCAGGTTTCTAATTGTTGCCAGTTGTTTCTGGACGCATAAACCAACTGGAACATTCTGTCCACGCTGAATCCGTAACAGTCCTGGAAACAAAAACGTTTAGTTGTGTTGTTAGTTGTTACATTTACTTCGAATTTCACAGCTTTTTATGGAAACAGAAAACTTTGGGTAACTTTTATTCCCGTTGTTAAAGCAATAATGAACTTTCAGTAACATATTCAGAAACGTGTGCATTTATATATAGGAACAAGAAAAATAATCAAAATGTTCCTCTTTTTCCTCCAATATTGACATATAGCCTTAAGTTTGGACTAGACGATGCTATATATAGAGAGACAACCCATAAATACCTTCACGATTACAATTGCGTGAAAGTTACTTTTTTTTAAATTTTTATTATTTTGACATCTTTGCGTTCGTTGCACTTTTGGGCTTTTTGCGCCCTCTGCGGAAAATAACCAGGGATGTATTTTGGTAATTAAGTAGCTATTACCCTAATTATTAACCTCGGCTTAAGAACGTACGAAGTGACACTTTAATGTAGATTCTAAGAATGCAATTAAGCTAGCAGGGATTTTTTTCTTTGTTTTTTTATTATAAATTCCAATCATTAAATTTGCGTGTTAGGAGGCTATTCAACCATACCCTAAGTAGGCTTTTGGAAACAATTCTTATAAATTTATTTCATTTTAATTTTTTTAATGGGTCCCATATACCACACCCCAACCACCGCTAATGGCATATTTTGACTCCCGTTCACCTGCTGTTCGAGGGGATGTCAGTTTTCATTTATTTACCAATTAACATTTCTTAAAATTAATTTTGAACTTTTTCATATTATGAAGATGTTCATATGATAGTAGGCCTATATGTATCCTCAGGGTTATAGGACATGATCTAAACACGTTTCATATCCTGCTTAGAGTAAATAATGTAAATATCTGTAAATTCACGTTTTAAAATGTGTTGTAATTGTAATTTGCATCTTATGAAAACATGACGTGCATTGTCATAAAACGTACTTTCTTGTACACTATAACTTAATAAGTATTTGGTGAAAGTATATACATGTAAAGTGGAATCTCATTAAGAAGAACTCGTTGTATACGAAAGTCTGATAGTGCAAACTCATTTCCGGTCCCCGTGCTATATAGGGTATGGCCGAATAATGTAAATATTTTCGTTTAAGACGAATTCCAAATTCGGATATAACAAATTTTCGAATAAAACCAGTGAAATTTCGAATTCCCGAGCATAATATTCCGAATGTAATATGCATCTTATATTATTATTGTCATAAAACGTACTTCCTTGTGCACCAACTTTGCATGTACAGTACAAGTATATGGTGAAAGTACACACAGGGGACCCTTATTAAGAAGAACTCGCTTTTTACGAATTTATGAAAGGGCAAAACTCATTTCCGGTCCCCGTGCTATAGGGTATGGCCGAATAATATATCTTCGTTTAAGACGAATTCTAAATTCGGATACAACAAATTTTTGAATATTATAGGATTTTCATCCGAACTTCGACGGATCTTTAGTTAATTCTTAGGCCTATATTGTTTCTGTCATGTATTATCTGACTTCTGATAATACGAACTATAAGTTTAAATTTTGACGTCCCATGTATATGCACATTTTCTCTAATATTTGTACTATAAATAACCGCCTGCTCTCGCTCACCGATTGAACTAAATTATTCCTCGTATTGAGAAGTTATGCCCTTTTCTACATTTTTAATTTGAGAAAAAACAAAATTGTCCTTATCGAAGGAGTCGCCACAAAAACGTGGCTGGATATATGCTTTTGTTTCCCCATTTGAAGCATGCATGCAGACAATGGTGGAACAAAAAAGCCCTTGTGGGAATTTGCACAAGCTGTTGTCTTTATTTTTCCGTACACGAGAGGTTGGTGAAAGGAGCGTAATTATTATGTCTGTATTGCATACATTAATTTCGATAGTGGGCCCATAAAAGCATATGTCTGAAGGACAAAAGTGTTCAATCAATGGCCTGCCACGAAGATAAAAGCGACATGATGTATAGCCGATAGGCAATGGCTGTCAGCGGAATCTTAATTTTGTCATATTTATTTATTTATACAAGTGGCTCCCGTTGGGAATCGGATGAGCTGATCATCATTTATAAAAATTATGCTCAAAAACGCACATTTTCAGAGCCTCGCGCTCAAACCTCTCGTCGTGGGCGATTCTTGGAGCTGGACGGAGCTGGAGTACATTTAATTCTGATAACTTTGACAAAACTTCGTGGTGGGAATTGTACTCAAGTTATGATTTTCCAAAATGCTGGGAACTGACAAGATATAAACGGTTATATCCATTAGATATTTCACGATAATTAACGAAATCTATATTAACGCTTTGAAGTTTTCAAATTAAAAGTAAGGTTGCAAACTAGAGTTTGCAATTGCAAAATGACGCCGCCTGCATGGATTTAACCATTTGAGTCAGACGTAAGTTTTGCATGCATGATTGTAAAGTATTGGAGGTATTTTAAGCGAATGAAAGGTTTATAAAAGTTTTTAAAATAGATTTTAAAGATTTCCAGAATTTTAAAATCGTATACATGCACGTTGAAAGGATATCTTTCAAAGATTCTTAAAATTGTGCAAAATTATTCGATTTTCAGGCTTTCAATTAAGAATGTTCAAAGAAGTTAATTATTCAAAATTACTGTCATTAGGTGATAAGATCTAAATTTATAAAAAAAATTGTACTGTACATTTTTGTATACATATATAAGGTGCAATCGTTTTAACGTAACATACTGTAACGTGAATGCTCGGGAAATCGATAATTCAAAAATTCTGTAGTGCAACAAAAAATTTAAAAAATCCGAGGTTTTAATCAAACATTTATAATATCCGAATCTAGAATTGGTCATAAACGAATACATTACTATTATTCGCCCATACCCTGTAGAGGAAGGGGGCTGGAAATAAGTTCGTATTATCAGAATTTCCTACGAAGCGATGTATTCATAACTATATAGACGCTCAATCTATAGTAAGAAACAAATTGACAGTGAGCAAGAAAATGATGAGCAGAGGGGGGTTCATTTTAGAAATGACGTACAAAAGACGTGTTTTCGTTATTTTATCCAATATTTACAAATTACTAATAACTCGAAAATATTGAAAACGTCATGCATGCGTTGAAGACACGCTCTTGGTAATATCAACTGATTTGTGTTATGCAGTATAAACAAGTTGGAGAACTTTCCAAATTTAGTTTTTGTTAGCAGAGTTTTGGCCCCTTTTCGTCGGTTCCTAGTCGCCCAAAAAACCGAGGTCTGTCTATAAGTATCACCGAGAATGAGTATATCATGCATGTATCGCGCGATAATAATTGCATGACCGGGTCCATCGTACGCTGCAGATTAGACTAATAAAGTATGCAATAATTCGTAGTCCGTGAATGACCAATGTCAAAAGATGTGTTTTCTGCGGATTCAGCTCTACGTGTATTCGTGTATAGGAAACGCTATAGACACGCGAAGGGTGCATAACAAATATTTGATAGAAAAGCAAGAAACACGCCAACGAGTAATTAATTTTGGGGAAAGTATAATAGGACCGCGTGCGTGTACATCTATTACGGGGTGCTGCTGCCGAATTTACTCTAGCTCGTAAAATATTGCCAATATTAACATTGTTACGATTATTTCTGGCCTCGAAATCTGCCATCATGCGGGAAAACACGTATAATGAGCAAAAAAACGTGTAAATTATGACTGTCTCTTGTGGAAAAAAAAATAAAATACTTGTAGTACATGTACGTTATTGCCGAAACATTCAATTTACATAATGACGTCAGTCATGCGAGACATATTATTACATAAATTTGGAGCATATACTTCGAAAAACCTCGGAAGAATCCTCGATGTATTTGGAAAACATTTTCGGGCTTACATGTTCTTATACAGTGGAACTTCATTACGAATTTAAGAACTCGCTTTGCACTAATTTTCTAATAATACGAACTCATTTTCAGTCCCTTTCCGCTATATAGGCGGCATACAAACGTGTATATGTGCATGTGCTTCACTTTTGACCAATAGCGATCTGTGTGCCACTCTGTCTTAAAAATCTGCTTTCGGATTTCCAGAAAAGAATATAACATAAGCGCTTGTAAGCTCAGCTTGCTTTGTGTGCTCGCTCATTTAAAAAGCATGCCGCATTCTTATCCCGCTTGGTGGCGCTAGTGTACGCGGAGTGGTAAACGTCTGCAATAAGCATTCTTTGTGATTGCACCCTAAGTTATGACAAATTTACCAACAGCTCGCCAGAAATTGCAATTTTTTTGGAAATTATTTTGAAATTTTCTGGAATATATATGCGCGCTGCCCCACGGCTGATATGGGTGACTTTCACGCAGAAATCAAATTTTTCTATATATAAAAAAGTTCTCGATGGAGGCTTAACGCATTATCACCTATAGCCCTCCTCGTCTTCCCAATTTTCACGAGTTTTGACGCGTGGCTTTGAAAACAGACACATGGCTCATTGTATGCAAATGTTTGGTTGACATTAGCATACGAAAAGCCCACACTCGAAAATCGAGGGGGGATCTCGTTTAATCCCCTTTGTCTAACTGGGGGGGGCTTTTGCGCACAATGAGCAACTTCCCTCTTTTTGGGAGAAGACAAGATAGTGGCATATGGCGAATATCAATTTGATTTCTCCTCTATTATCTATCGATTCCACGCATTTTTCGACTGAAATTTGAAACGTTGAGGACGCGCGGACTTCGTGCCGTTATGGGGTGGGATAGAGGGGAGGGGGGCCAAGAATTGACCCTGGATTTTCTACCGCACACGCGATTGGACAATAGCCTATTGTATCGTCCTCTCCTTTCATTTCACCTTTGTCCGATTGAAATTAATGAAACCAGTTGCTGAAAACTACTCTCGAATCATCCGCGCAATATTAAACGGGCCTTATATTCTATACGCCTTGAATGTTCTAATCGACGATTAACAATTTTTTTTATCAACATATCCTCATTGTTTTCATTGATTAATATTTGCTTCAGTTGGAGCGCTGCCATTGTTGCCGTTGATTAACAGGGGTTTCACTCAGCTGTCCGCACTATCTTCGTTGATGGGATAGGGTAGAAGCAGAGTGAACCGATTTCAGATCAGCTTTCTGCCTCCGATTACTAGCGCATGCGCATTCGCAAAAATC
>JAQGAO010004565.1:0-14947 GCA_034697705.1 Ommatoiulus sabulosus
TGGGAGAAGTTATAATGTTGCAAAATGTATATGTGCTGTATACTTGAATCAGTTCCCTGGCGGACGAGGCATTTTACAAGCATGGTATGAACCTTATGAAATGTGTAATCCATTGACAGCATTGTCAGAAACTTAGCGTTATGGCTAATGGCTCGTGTGATGTGCATGCGCAATTAACGCTGAAAAATGGCATTGCTACTGTAGTTCATGTTACTGCTTATGACTCAATCAGAAACATCCTGTCTGACACCATCCATCACGATTCAGAAACTTTTCGCATTCCCGTTCTTTTTCGTCATGAAATATCCCCATCCAACCGATTGTTTTTATTTATTTGCTTCAACTTATGTGCAGCTATTGGTTTTGAGCACGTTGCTACAAATCAAGATTTCCACGAAATAGGACGAACTGACGCCTCTAGACAAGTTTTGCAAGATTGCGCAAGAATGCATCTTTTTTTTATTAGTCGTGATGTAACATATAATGAAGATGCGGTATGCAGATCCAGAACTTCAAGTTATTTCGTTGACAGATTTTGAAATGTTTTAATTTAAAGTGCAGTGCGAAAAACGGCAGGCGGTGGTCAGAATTAATGAAATGGGCTAGTCGACCATGAGGCGCCATGGAAGTTTGCGCGTCGGGTTCCACTCATCTCTGTACAGTACAATTAGCCTGCACTCGCGGATCCATCATGTTTCTTCTCTAGGTCAAGCTGGTAATCATATATAGAAGGGCTGTTATTTGGATGCTGTTGATGTCGGATGATGAGGAGCTTTGTTTGACAAGCGCTGTACCGGTGCAGGTTACATTGACACGCATGTTTCGTGCCATCCCCCGAACGGTGGAATAACCTTAACGAACCACGAACGACACACAATAACGTGTATAGTTTCGGATTTTTTTTTTCTTCTTTGTTTTTGGCTTATTCAGCCGTCTCGATTGTTGGATTTTGCAACTGCTCGCATCCCGTTTTCGTTAAATTTGTACGCAGCATCCTCCCGAAACGTATCATGTCGTATTCCGATTCATGCACCGTTGTGCGCGCTGGGTATTTTTAACGTCGAAGCCGTTGGCCTTTTTAAGATGCATGCAGCTGCGCAAATGTGCATCTCAAACGGAAAGTAGTTTTTAGAAGTGCTCGATGCATGCATGAATCTGCGAGGAATTTCGACACCCGTCTCGGGTTTTTGCCCTCGGGTCAGTTAGGATTTCTTCATTTTTTCGAGCCCGTTGAGTTGCCCACTGTATAGATGCTTTCATGAAAAATAACGGATTTGAAAGGCGTATCTCTATTATATTATAAACGAGAGTCTACCTATGGCCCCTAGCAAACGAGAATCATAAAATCGTGCGTTTTCTCCTCTTAGTTCCTCTTATTCCCCCATGTCAACCTCTTCGTCCGATTAGGAATGCGTTTATACTTCACTGAAGTTAGAATAAACATTGAGCCAAGATATGCTCATATTCATTGCATCATCGTTTACTTCTGCTAAAGTTAGGATAAACATTGAACGAAGATATGAGCTTAGTCATTACATTATCATCGTTTATTTTAATTGGTTTATGTTCGCCTCTACTCGAGGGAATGCAACTATGAAATACTTGTTCATTTAAAATGTTGTGAACGCGAATGCATATATTTCTGTTAGTTTATTAAGTGTTCTAGGTACGAGCTCGTTGTAAAAAATATTGAAAGATCTATCCCGTGGATTTCTCACATTTTTTTCATATTAACCTCCGAACTCGATATATGAGCGTATGTTGGCTTAGCTGTTCTTGCCTTAAATGATACCTATGGTGCTGTCATCTACAGTGAATAAACATGAAAGGCAACGTGCTTCCACATTGTTTACTGTAAACGAGATTGCTGATATAGCTTTCAACGTCACCCGCAGAAATGGGAAGGTATTGCATAAGCTACGATTTTTTGTCATTAATCTTAGATGTACTGTATATTATTTTGCCATTTTTCTGTTCGATTTCACTTCTTGTGTATAAAATAACGGGGAAGTGCGGGCTTTTTTTGTCTCATTACCTGCATTGAATCAACAGGAAGATAACATTATGGCTTTCTTCTGTCTAAATATCGATTTTGGAAAAGTTAAAAGTTTACAGTAGAGATTTGGTGGGCACGTTTTCAGGGTTATTGGAAGATATCATAGACGTGTGCTTGTTTATTCGTGAGCCTAAGATGCTTTCCAGATGACAGCACCGTGGGTATCGTTTTTTGTGTCATTAGTTTAGAAATGTAGATGATAACGTCCAATAATCTAAGTTGTTTATTGATAGAATCATTTCCTTGTTTCCTTTAGGGAAAAATATATCTCAAACTCGTTTTTATCCCGCCGTTGCATTTTACTTTAGTGTTTCTTTTGCTATGTGTAGATTTGTTTGATGATATTTGGGCCATGACATTGCAGCATAGGTTTGAAACGATGTTAAACAGTTTTTTTCTCTCCTTTGATCCTCGTAATGACGGTGCTTTTCTTTAGAAATCATACTTTGATCTAAGGCAATAAAAACGCATTTCGCCAAAAATCGATCGAATTATCCAAAGCGTCTGCAATTGAACGTTCTATTAAAATAGCAGCGGGATGGCTTCAGAATCCTTCTTGTCAATAGGTGGCGTCGCAGCCCTCGTTGTTGACTTTCCATGAATGCGCATCCGTGATTGGATGTTCCACTGTATTTTTGGTAATTGACAGTCTTTTGTAAGAGACGGGCTTGCGACCGTTTCTATTGTCAAATAGAATAAGAACAGCCCTGGGTATCTGCTCAGAGCCTATTTATCTTTTTGTATAAAAAGTACAAAAAGTCAGCCGTGTGGTCTTTGCAGATTCCTCATTCTTCGTTTTTTTCTCGTGCAAAGAATGGCAAAGAATCCCGCAAAGTGTGCTGCTAATATTCCTTACATTCCGCTGAACAACAATGGCAAAAATTGATGTTTCTTGACCTAACGTTGCTTGTCTCTGCATGCCCAATAATTTCAATAGATCGAGAGATGGCGTTGTCGTCCACTGAAAATGAGTTTTCAAGTACGAATCAACTTGTACAGTATTATCATTTGCTTCGGTGTAAAAACCTAACAATGTCGTTTGGCATAATTTCAAGCACGGTTTTGAAAGTCCTCAAAGCTGATGGATTCCCCAAATACATGTATACATGTATGAACCTTTGAATGGTGGCCACTTTTTAGTGTATTGGTTTTTCTAGTGTACATTTCCTTCATAAAAATTCTCTGTATAGTGACCGTGCACCTGTCTATTGTGTACAGTGACCAGTGTGTGCTGTCTTTTTTTGCAATTTTTACATTGTCAATGTACCTTACAAAGTGACCAGATAACAGATGAGTCACCTTACATCCTGCTTTAACTCTAGTGGCTCTAAAATAATTCAGCCAATCGTGTTATTAAGATAGAAAAAATCACTAAAAACATGATCATATGAAGCAAAAAGCATTTAAAACAAGGAAAACTTGGTGATTTTTTCTTTTAAAAAAAAAAACAATATGTAACAAGGCAATACATACATGTATACTGTATGTAATGCACATGGACATGATGATTCTTTACTTTTTTTGGTTTTGTGGTTTTTATTACTATCTAAACTACCTTCAATTTTACTACTAAAAGTATTTAACGCGTGCACGTTGCGAACTTTTATTACGACTGCATGCAGAATTCGGAATACTACATGTAGTTGCAGAAGACTTACAAAATGTACTCTGAATATCTGCGCAAGTCATTTATAGGAATTACATTCAAGCCATATAAATATACGTTGGTATATTTACACAATGGGTCATATGGGGCGAAATTGCAGTCAGAAGCACCGCAGCTACAGATAACTGGTCAAGGGAAAGTTACTAATGTGGAACAACTGCTGTAGTGACACGTGGGTATCTGCGTCAAAATGACCATTCAAGAAAAAAATCTTTCGGTTTATGTCATCGGTCTGCAAATAACCATAATTTTGAACTCCCAGCTGGTTGCTTCAATTAAGCTGACAGTTAATGGCGAATTTTCAGGAAATGGAGAATACATGTGCAGCATACACAACGATTATACGCGCAAATGACCACTAAATATGGCTCAGGGTTGACCGTTGAAGTCAATGCGTTGAACTATTATAAGTTTCGGTAATGGATTTGGAGACATCTACCTTCGAGTAAAAAATTTGCAGCTCTTTTAAAATGCTTTTCTTTCTACTTGGCTCATAATCCTACTTAAGAGATGCAGTTCACTCTTTTCAGCCTGCCTGACCAAACTTTACACTTAATGCGGACATCATTTCTTGGCCAACAATCAATAAGCCGGGATTAAAGGTGGCTTTCTTGGTCTGATAGCCTAACAGTTTGACGCAACATACACTGCACTACCCTAGTGTTTCGAATATTTTTATAGGTTCGCACTTTCTAGGTACAGGCATTTGTAACCGTCTTAACCTGGCTGTCAGTTTTGGCAATATGAATTTGCTCGCGCCAGATTTATTATAGCATCAACGAGGGTGATCCGAAAAGAGGTGGCGAGCGACTTCCGTTTGATTCCAGTAGTCCCAAGTTTTGCTATTGAATAGCCAGCCATTCGTATTGAAAAGATTTAAAATGTCACGGAAGAGCTGTCATATCACGTAACGCGCGAGGATCAAAGTTTGTAAGTAAAAATAGAAATCTCACCAAATCGTGCAGCCAGATGAGGATGATTGCGGCGACAATGCCGTGGATCGAACAAATCGAAATGCAACATCTAGATGCATACGTTCTCAGCAAGACATGGCACGCACTATTTCACTTTGTCAAGAAATTGGTATCGTCGGAAGATCAAATTTCGGCTGCATGCGTCTAACGTTGCATTGCAATAGTCCGATCAAATTGCACAAGATGCGCGTTCTTGAAATTTAGCTTATCCCTGTAATACTTAAATTTGGATACAGTCGAACCTCATTAAGACGACTATCAAGAGACGTCAAAACTTTTTCGTTTAAACAGTTAGTTCGGTCGGTGATTGGGCATAATAATGTATGCAGTTGCAAAACTTATTTCCCCAAAATGAGAATAATTCTTTCCAGGAATTTCTTCCAAGAATATAGCACAATCTTTCTGATGCCGTTTTGTTAACTTTCAAGCAGAATCCGACGCAATTTTTTTGTTCCAACACCACCCATACTGATGGACGTTGCAAAAATGCGCAGAATTCAAGCACACGTGCACATGGTCGCCATTTTTCACACGGATTCACAAAATAGACACCGTGTGCACTGCTTGTGGAATCGCTCTTGTATCATTAGATGATGAAAACCAATTGAGCAACCTCTGCGCCACTCGCATCAGTCATGCAGCGCCCTAAACTGGCCATAAAGCCGTTCCGCACCTCCCTTAATCAACTCTGAAATGTAGCAGCTCGGAAACGGCCTTCGGGGAGAAATCTGAGCAATGAGTCCAGGGGGGTGAGGCCAAGCAGGGGGGTCAATGGTGAGGAAAGGATGAGCGCATTTGTACTGATCCCAAACACACGCCTTATGTTTATTAAGATCAAATGAATGGTTCCGCAGAGATTCGATGCAACAAGCGTTTTCGAGTGTCTCTCGCCACTAAATTACGCATCTATTTTCTCCTATTAGAGGATTACTGCGCGACATTTAGTGCTTTACTAAATGAATTTCGCCGGTAAAATTTATTCCCAACTCGAACGAAATTTATTCTGAACGAGCGACTCGGAAAGGGTTTCCTGTATGGAAACGAGCAATTCGGCGCATACGTTTCAAGGATTTAGGAAACTTTGATGATACATTAGCAGGCGCCAGAGATGCCTCGCACGTCTGGTTAAATTTTGCAACCTGCTCTTTTAGAAATCGTAAAAGGATGAAAACCCCTTTGATGAAAGGGTTGTTCGTTTTAACGCGTTGCAAACTTACTTTTAAAAAAAAAACGATGAAAAGTCCTTTGATGAAAGGATTGTTCGTTTTTTACTTAGAGAAATAGCCCAATTCCCAAACACCAGCTTCATGAACTAGGCCGCGTTGTTTTTTTTATCGTTAAATCACCAGGTTTTCGAGCAAAAAGTGGCGAGTGAGTAGGGCATGATTCTGTCACTGTAAGCTGCGTTTTTAACAGCCATGCGTGAGGTCCATTATATAAAAAGCTGAAGAAAAAGAAGAGAATGCGTTGCTGCGGTGATTCTTGAGCCTGTGATTATTCACGTGGCGTGACCGTAATCGTCCAAAGGTCTAAGTAGGCCGCGTGTGGCTTTCTGAAGAGAAAAATGGGAAATAATACCTCGGGGTTGGGGGGAATGAGGGAGTAGCAGTAACAAAAGTTCGTCGTAAATATAAGGCAAAGGTGTGCTTATAGCTTGCATCGTGCACTCAATCACTACCTCGTGTAACAGGCAGCGTGCTCCAACGATAAAAAAAATGGACATGGTATTCCCATCGCGCGATATGTTAACACGAAAAAGCGTTTTGTCGCGGTTTACACACTCTCGTTATGACGTGATTAACGGACAAGTTCGCCTTGAATGGCTTCATTGCTATAGGTGCAAGTTTTATCATCGTCGATGTTTATGTCAGAAGAATTGGGAACATGTCGGCCGCCATCTTTGATGCCAAATGCTGCTTTGATATAAAAATAATCGCGAAGTAAATTCAGTTTCGAATGCTTTGTTTTCCATTCAATCATTATGAATATACGCGTAAAATATTGAACACATTTTTTAAACATTTTATCAGGTTGCATCATAGACGGCGGTACTGTTTCGAAATGTTTTACATACGAACAAATTTTGTAAACAGTTTATCAGGTTACATCATAGATGGCGGTACTGTTTCGAAGTTACGGCTTGTAGCAATTGCAGCGGCAGAAAAATGCGCCTGCCCCTGATCGTAGTCAATCACTGCTAGCAAGGGTGCTGGAAGGGGAAAACATGATGCAGGTTCTTGCACAATACCTATTTTCCTACTTTATATTTTATGGAGTACTAATAAGCTGGATTAATATGCGAATTTAACTCGACGGCTTTTTTAGGTTACGAACCTAAAAAAATCACAAAGATCCAAAAGGATACCCCATGTTATTTTTCATTTTATGTTTTGTGATCGAGCTCGAATCAGCGTCAATATTTGGGTTGGGATCCAATTTATTGTGTTTATCTGATAATCTGGTTTATATGTTAATCTGATCAGGTTTTTCTATTTGGCATATGTAATTCATATTCTTAAATTCAACTTAGGTAATTTGCATAAGGTGTGATTCATACTGTTATATAACTTCAGTATGAAGCTATAGAAAATTAACAAACCAGAAAAATAGATACATATTTATTCAATGCCATGCATATTTTAACAATCAACCCAATACAAAATTGTAATTGTACGTTGAATTTTTGAATGTTAAATGATTTTAATTGCACACTTTCCAGTATGTTCGGATCATACTTTAAAGCGCAGTTACGTTGTGATACTTGAAGTACGAAAAAAAACCTTTTTTTTGCTGATTTTGAAAACTCTTCGATTTGAAGCCTTTGAAATCGTGTATTGACTCTTCCTGTATTAATTTGGCCGTTTAATCTGGCTTGAAAAACGTTAGAAGGCAAGAGCGGCAAGCCCTGTGCTATTTCTAGCGGAAAATAGAAAAAATAACCCGTTTTGTAAGCGCTTTTCATGTGAATCTAAGACGGGCTATGTTTGAGCCAAGGTGTATTTTGAACCGCGAAACCTCCTCCGTGCTTTTCTTATAATATACTAAGGGTGGATCGCTTTTAAGTCTGATGGCGGTTTGGAATTAAGCCAATTTAGGTTGCAGGAATCCTCTACTGTATTCTATAGACGCGCACATGTGGGACTAATTGAAAAGTAATATAGGAAAGGCGGCTTTTTACTGAAAAAAATCGAAACACGACTGTAATTAGGTTTTGCAGCCACGACAGCACGATGGAAGAGCGAGTTTTCATCGGTCGTTTCCTGTCGGCTTTAAGCCTGTTTACATTCAAGATTTGCTTACGTTTCTTGTCTTTTTCTGTAAAACCGAATGACGAAAATTCCCAAATTTGCCATACGGTAGAGTTTCTCATAACATATTAGAACAATTTTTTACAAAACTTTTTGAATCACTACCCCGTTTTAGAACAAATATTTCATCAATGCAATCCCACCCATAAAATCACTCAAAAGTGATTTATTTAATCTTAAATTTTTATAAAAAAAAACCTATTAAAATTGAAGCAGTTATTTTATAATCAAAAGTACATTTGTGCTAAAGTATAAATTTTTATGCGTAGCAAGTGACGATTTTTATTTTATCACTAGCAGACTTGCTCCATCTTTTTTGCCTTCCACTGCTTCCTACTGTCCTTTTGCCCCCACGGGGGTAATTTACCACTTTGGGAATCACGACAACTGCAAATCCTATTGTAGCAGTGGACTGTTTTATTTGCAATGTCGAAAGAATCACTTTTTTGTATTTTTTAATTTTGTAATTTAAAAATTGTCCCAGTTGTAGATTTTAGTCTTCTTTCAACTACGTCTTATCTGTTGTGATAACACATTTCAGCTAATCAACTAGTTTAGTCCACACTTTAGTTTTTATCAACATCGAAATTAAGAATTCAACTTGCGTGTTAGCCGAAAACACGCCTGATGCTTAATTAAAGCGGTGCTTGTAATATTAATAAAATAAAAGACTCGATAAAAAAAAAAACGTGCAAAGTGCTTTGCAATTAACACCCCATAAAGATTTCCGGAAAAAAAGCGCCATCATGGCTGCCAGATGTTGAAACCGTGACACGTCGCTTGTTTTGAGCATCAGTTGTGTCAGCTAAGTCAGATAATAAGGTTGCACTGATCTGCTAATTATCGATTAATTCGCGACCTGATACTGCAACGCCTATAGACAAGATTTTAATTGATGTTTGTTTTTCTTTTATATTTCAGTTTATTGAAATCTAACTCGTGCTTTGACATGGCCCAATTTCGTTGCTTCGGTATGATCCGCACATTTTAAATTATTTGTATTAATCAATTTTCTTTTTAATACTTGGCTACACGCTTTAGGCGTGTAATTAGGTGAGTGTTCATGTTTATGTTTCAATTGTATATGTGAGCATTGTAGACTGGCAGCATTGAGATTACATTAAATAAGCCAGCCCTAGCTGCTAATTGGGAGCCTTTCAAACTGCGCGTGAAATCGTATAGGCACATCAGCTGTTTAATTTTCAGTTTCATGAAAATTTAATCAACTTTACATCAAATTTTTTCTTTTCGCCACGCCTCCTCACGCATTAGTTTATTTTTATTTTTCCGCACGGGGTTACACAATGCGCTGCTACGGCGGATGTCGACGCTAATCTATTGATTCGGGTTGTGAATTAATATTTCATTTTTGATTGGTAGAATACCCATAGATGCATATGCAGCACGCCATGGCACGCATAGATGGAAAACAAGGCTGAAATGTAATATACCGTACGTACGCATGCCATAAAGGTATACGCAACGCAAAGATTGACCCCCTTTTTCTGCCTTATTATGACGGATATTATTGCTTCCTGAAACCGATCACTGAAACCCCATCGGGTGGATTGAGCTTCATGGTGGATGTGACAATGAGCTCCCATTTTTCTCGTCTTTCATGCTTTGCTAATTTTAGCGTCAGTTGATCCAGTGTACATTGTATATACTGAATGTATGGCACTTTTATTGACTAAGGCGATTGACGGCTGCGTTGTTGTGGATGTCAGTGAAACGTGGGTTACTCAATATCCCCCTAATGGATGATCCAAATTATAGAGGAAAAGAATGACAGGGAAAGAGAAAGGTGTCAGTGCGCCATCAGCACTTGCTTAAAACGCGAAGGTTCTGAAGTCAACTTCTTTAACAATAGAAAACGTTTTCTTTGCCATTTTTATTTGACCTGCCTCTGATGAAAAATGCGAGCTGTTGCCTCGGTGCTATAAGCGCAAGAAATGTGCACTTGTGCAGAAAGTATTGTTGGTTTTGCGAATGCTTTGTCTTTCCGATGCAGTTATTGCGAGGTCTTCATTAACAGGAAACATAAAACAGAACAGAGAAACTAATGAACAATCTACTTGCAGTCCTCCTTAATTTATTGCCCTCATAAACGTTTTCGTCCTGTTTTGATAATATCAGATGCATGAGTTGTTGCATATCAAAGTCGAACGTATTGATTAGATGACGTACCTTTTAATCAACGTTTATATTTTCGTGAAATGTATTAGGAGATTCGCTCTTGAAAAATAAACGAACGCGATGGAATTCATTAAAAATATATTAAATTTACCATCACGCGAACCCACTGTATACGTTATTCGAACAAGACTATAGGTTTGCAAACAATGTGAAAAATTCATGACTGGTTGCAGACATTCTATTTTAAACCCAACAATTATTTGCTGGCGATATGCTCAGCTTCTAGTGACCTTTTCAAACATTTGGAGCCCCATTTTTTATTCGCATATGTAATTAAGCACGTCAGTTATTTTTATTGTTCATTTGCTGAAAAAAGGCTGAATATACGTGTACGATGGCAATTTGCTAATGATTTGAAAACGAAATGATGGAGGTCCGAAAATTAAGCTATGACTTACGCAACTCTCGTTCGTGGCTAATGTGGTTCGGTGTACATTGTGGGCGTGTTGTGGGGTACTTTCCATAATGCAAATTGAAATATGGAACTAATGGGCCTGCACGTCAGCATGTGCAACTCATCAATAGCAAAGGCAACCATTTTTGTCACTGTAGAATTTACTACCCCACAATGTCTGATCTAGGCGGAGCCAGCTCGCGTCGTCTGCTTGTGAAAGCTATCTATACGTACACGCTGCTGAATGTCTTGCGATGGTTGTCTCTAAAGCCTGCCATACACGAGTAAAGTTAATGTACTGTATACTGTATCAGGAAATGCGGCATGTTCAAAAAGTTCTGTTTTTTAGAATATGAATTACGAGAAAAGTGAAGTCTAATTTCTTTCAGTTTGAAATTTTCATTTTTAAAAGTCATGTTTAGTAAAATGCTCAGAAATATGCGCTTGACTTTTCGGACACGTCTCAAATTGACAAGTTGATATAACTTTCCCCGTGTATGGCCGGCTTAAAACCGTATGGTCAAACAGGAAACGTGAGAACTGCTGGAAGGCATCTCACGTTTATGTGAGAGAAAAAAATGCGAAAACGCGTACAGAAATTAGTCTTCTTGTTTAACCCTCAACATGCGATGTTCAATAGGTGTTGCGAATTTTGGCACGTCCAAAGGCTATTTTTAAACGAGAGCAATTACATTAATTTTATTGATAATTGAACGCGGAACATGTCACGTAGACAGACACTGCATGCCTCTCCTATTTTGAAATGAACATCTATAGTTGACATTGTATACAGTAAATTTAATAGGAGTTTTTTGTTGCTAATTGCTGCCAGTTGTTTACATGAATTGTTTTACATAATATTTTTACGTAAAATGTTTTCATGCGTTGTTACATATATACATGTACATTGTTGAGATAAGTTCATTTCCAGAAACAACTGCATGGCAACCAATTAGCAACAGAAAGTTCCTTTAGTTTCCTCCAGAGGAGCTTAGTGGTGCTAATTGGTGGCCAGTTGTTTCTGTAAACGTAAACGTATATAAAACAATTTATGTAAAAAAATTATGTGAAACAATTTATGCAAAAAAATGTTTGTGAAACAAATTATGTAATCAACGGGCAGCAATTAGCGTCACAAAGTTCCTCTGTTTGCTCCAGTGTGGAAACAGCTATTAACATTTTTAACATTGCAGGTTTGGGGTCATAAGTAGACCGACATGCTTCATGTCAAGTCGAAAACGATCGTATTATTTATTCGGTCAATACATTTCCGAACCTGATTCTCGTAATTCGAAGCTGCATGCTCTAGCGTGCTTGACTTTTTCACGCAACCATTCGGAGCAAGTTTCAAAGAAATAAAGGTTTTGGAAGGCCGGCAACCATCGCAGTCTCGCCGAATGTACAGGTACATCAATTCGCATTCTATCCTATTTGCTGAATCCATTCGTGCAGCTTCTATTTCGTCTATTGACGGACTGTAAAAGCTATGGCTTGATAATTGAGGCGGCAGAGATCTATTATTAAGCCGTCGTTTGGAAATCGGTTGAAAAATGCATCCCCATTGATAATTCATCGAGCAGCTGACAAATGGCAATTTCATTGGTTCGTTCCTAAACTCGTCAATATTTACGGTTAGAAAACACGGTCATAAAGTATGGCACGTCATCGGGACGTTGATGAATGGGTCCACTATTTTTCCGCCCCATCTATGCTAATTATACACGGAGCGCATGATAAATTAAACGCTAATTTTAACAACAACAAAAATGCAGACTTTTGCGCTCGAGCCAGCTCCGGTTGCGGGATAAACAAGGGACAATTAAAGGTCCCACCGTGCGTTTATGCTTTTAATTATAACGTGCATTTGCTTTTGTCATTGAACGGAAATTGGCAGCCTTACTCCGCACGATGACTTCTCCATCCCATGGTCTCCTCCAACCGTGGATGTTTGTTGCTCATGACATTGAATCGAAATGCCCTGAGATGACGTTTTATGCCCGATAGCAAACACAAATATAATTCAGGCTTCAAGTCCTTCGTAAAATTCGAGCCTCCGGTGTCATCTGCGCATGACTCAAATCTCGGACAAACGAACATTTCGTATTCATTTTGAAGCAGAATGATAATTATAACGCGTACGCTGCTCGGCCTCACTTCCTTTGGGAGTTCATTTTCATTTGATCTTTTAAGATTGCGTTTTGCCATGGTCAAATGCGAGATTTTGATGGGTAAAGTTGCGATGACACGTCTTATTGAAAATATCGGGTGTCCCAAAAGTCCGCAACATAAAAAGGAATGGACATATTGAACAACTTCTTACAATAAACTACAAAAGTAATTCTGCTTTGGTTTTCATATTTGCCCTTGTGCGCATATCCTTCATGTGAAAAGTAGGACAAAAACAGCATTTCAAATGAGCAATTCAGTTTGCTAATTATCCTGAAATGAAAAACGATTACACTGTATTTGAGAATGTCAAAATGACAACATTGTTTAAGATCATCGTGCTATTATTCTAAAGCCTCTAAGCAATTTGTCATTGTAGTTTTTTTTTTTCTGATCTGATATGATCTTTTGCATAAGCTTGCATAAACAGAATAAGCTTTAAATTTATCTTTATTATGGCAATTTTAGCCGTTATTTTCATAAACTTATATAGCGCCAGGATCGCATTTCATTATTTGTTAAGACTATGCGTTATTACATGTATGGTGGTTCGCATAAATGATGATGTATGACACCAATTCCAGTTTTTTTAAAGTTTTTTTGAAGATTCCATGTTTGTTGCCAAATGCCGTGTTCAATAACTTTGTTTAGCTAAATATAATTATAAAGAACGATGACAAATTTCCCCTCTGCTTTTCGAGGAGAAATTTGCTTTTTGCAAATAACTAATTTATTTCTGACTTTTCTTATGATTTATAATATATTTTACATAATGCGCTTCACCAAATTACATTTTTCATGACTACTTGTGACATACATCGCTTGTCATTTTATGAATGCAGTATGTATATTCGAATGTTCCATTCGATTTTTTTTTTCAACTTCCTCTTTGCTGTATGATATATACCGCTCGGAAGGCTGTCATCCTTCACTTTCTTAACTTATGAAATTATCTTCCTAAAAATAAAGAGTTAAGAGGTCATTCCCTTCTGCGAAACTCTAAAATTACTAAATGTCTGGCTAAGATTCAACTATTTTTCATTGTGCTGGCTAATATATATGCTCTAGAGATTTCTGGCATCTTATAAATGCTGTTTTAACGAAGGAAGGTTTTACTTACATCATATGCATAACGTTTTGGAAATGTTCAAATTTCAAAGAAAACGCCGAAAAAGAAATCACAAAATGATCTTTCTAAATTATTTCACTGAATGAAATGAATTTTTTTAAATAGAAATCCAAGAATTTTTCAAATAAATTCTATTATATTTATCTAGCTAAAGATACACGATAATCCTCAATGAAGTTCGATCAATATCAAGGCATACATAATATCAAATCAAAATGGAATAAGTTTTCCAGTGTTCTTTTTATGTTCTGCAATTTTTCATTAAATATGGTTTTTAAAAGTTCTCAAATTCGTCTTTTTCAAGTTTGCCGTCATTTCGGGCATATAAAGTATACTCGATAACATCAAAAACTCTAAAGGGAGAAGTTAAAAGTGAATTTGTGTTTGGGTTTGTTGACAGAATTATGAATACTAAGGTGTTGATCACACGAACCGATTCAAAGAAACTGCATCAGTGTTATCTTTGAAAGTTAAGACTGCAAATGCGTGTATCTATAAGTATACTTTTCCATCGCCTTTCAGACAGATAGCATAATTTCGTTTCCAAATCTGCAGTTAGGCCAATAAAACGCCCTCCAAAATGCATCCCATTCATGGCTTATGAGCGTTGGCTCCGTGTGATTCATCGTTGAAATCAAGAACGTTTTGCCTTTCAGTTATTTACGTGAACTGATTTACGTTCTTCGCAGAATTTCAAAGCAACGTGACTGAGATCACTTCACACGCGTTTCTCTTATGGGCTTGATTACGTCTTTTTTTAAAGCGCGTGTTTATAAAATAAAACCAGCACGAGTGCTTTCGACGCATGTACGCACGGTGCGGTGGCTCAATGACGTCATTCCGTTAAAAGCTGTCCATTTCTATTTCATTGAGCCATTGACGGAGTTTATGGGGGGGAGGAAAGGACGCTAAACATCAGCACGTATGAAATAGCCCATACATCTTTAGCGTTTCAGGTTGCAGGAAACAGGCGTAGAATTGCTGACTATATTTACACTTTATTTTACACTAATTACAAACTCCGAAGGAATAACAAAAGAATTAAACTGAGGCCACGT
>JAQGAO010004566.1:0-14947 GCA_034697705.1 Ommatoiulus sabulosus
GAAAAGACGGCGTTCTCTTGTGCGGAGGGACATTTTGAGTTCCTGAGGATGCCATTTGGGCTCTGCAACGCGCCAGCATCGATGCAGCGGGCCCTGGATCAGCTGCTGTTGGGCCTTTAGTGGGAAGCTTGCCTAGTATACCTTGATGACATAATTATTTTCGCAGGAAGCTTTCAAGGATTTCTGGAGAATTTGGAGAAGATCCTGGTGCTCTTGAGGGATCATAATTTGCGGTTGTGGCCAAAGAAATGTTTCTTTGGCTATACTCAGGTCCATTATTTGGGACATTTGTTAAGCGCTGAGGGAGTCTCAGTGGATCAAGAGAAGATTTCGGCAGTTAGAGCATTTCCAACACCTAGAGACCGAACAGGAGTCAGGAGTTTTTTGGTCTCGCAGGATATTACCGGAGATTCATTAAGGACTTTGCAACAATAGCTGCACCACTGTCGGCACTAACAAGTACATCAGTAACTTTTGTATGGACCGAGCGATGTCAAGTGGCGTTCGAGGAATTGAAAAGAGCACTAACCTCGGCACCGGTTCTCACGATGTACGATGCTAAATTGCCACTGTCCCTATCAACAGATGCCTCAGGAGTTGGCTTGGGAGCAGTGTTGCATCAGGGAGAAGGAAGGGAACAGAAGGTCCTTGTGTATGCAAGTAGGTCGTTAACCCAAGCAGAAAAGAATTATACAGTGACGGAGCTGGAAGCATTGGCCATAGTATGGGCCACAGAAACATTTCGCCACTATCTGCAGGGGATTACGTTTACGATCATCACGGATCATCATGCGCTGTGCTTCCTGAAGCAATTACGGGATCCATCTTCGAGATTAGGACGATGGGTAGCAAAGTTAGAGGAATTTTCTACATAGTCCGGTACAAAAAAGGTGGCCTTCATGTTAACGTCGACTGCCTGAGTAGATTTTCGGTGGACGAACCAACAGAATCAGACGACGTGGACGATCAGCTGTTTCTTTTGGGAGCAGCGGTGGATATCGCTGGGGAGCAGGCGAAGGACGCTGAACTAAAACCAATTATACAACAGGCCAAGGACAGGAATCAAGATAAAGGTTACCTGCAATTAGGAGGAGTATTGTATTTCTTCTGTCCATGGGAGCAACCAAGGCTGCTGATGGTGATCCCAGTAAAATTGCGAAGAAAATTTCTCCAAGCATGTCATGACCATCCAATGGCAGGTCACTTTGGAGTTTCAAAGACGATGAATTTACTATGTCGCTCATACTACTGGAAGGGATGGAAGAAGGATGTAGTGGAGTACGTAGCAGAGTGTCAGACTTGTCAACAAGCGAAGTTACCAAATCAGCAACTGCAGGGCGAATTAGAGCCAATTGTGCCAATGGGTCCAGCAGAACACTGGGGATTTGACTTCGTGGGACCATTGCCGAAGTCTACGGGAGGAGTGACATCAGTAATAGTCGCGGTGGACTATGCCACACGTTTTTGCATGGCACAAGCATGTAAGAAGCAAACGGCAACGGTCCTAATTAATTTTATGGATCAGTTGACTAGGCGATTTGGAGTGCCGAGGAAATTAACTTCAGATCAAGGACGTCCACAGATGGGTGCTAAGTTTAAAGCATGGCTTGGGATAAATGGAGTGCAACATCAAACATCGACACCATACCATCAACAAGCCGATGGTTTGGCGGAGCAGACCATCCAAACACTGGTGACCAGATTAAGAACCATGATGGACCCACAGAAGTTAGGCGTGGATTGGACAAAGTTTCTGGACAGTGCAGTTACGGCATACCATTTTGCGACCCAAGCATCATTGAAATTTCCGCCATTTCAATTGATGCATGG
The DNA here is from genome assembly GCA_034697705.1 of Ommatoiulus sabulosus. NCBI lineage: Eukaryota > Metazoa > Arthropoda > Diplopoda > Julida > Julidae > Ommatoiulus > Ommatoiulus sabulosus. The sequence goes on from JAQGAO010004566.1 coordinate 1,831, forward strand.
TTTCTTGCCACGATTGCCACTTCATAATCAGTTTCCGGTGATAGAAGTTCAGGATGTGGTGGGACAACGTGCAAGGGACCAGAGAACTGCGGTAGAAAATTTGGAAAAGGCGCAGAATCTGCAGAAGGTCCAGTTTAATCGGAAACATCGAGGAGGAGAATTTCAGATAGGGGACATGGTTCTGGTTCGAGATTAAGCTCCGGCAAGGTTTGGACAAGGGAAGTTCAAATCATTATACCATGGCCTGTACGAGATAATCCAGAAACCATCAGCATTGAATTATACATTTCGCGACACACGTAAGGGAACACCGATGTTTTCGACTGTTCACATTTCCAATTTGAAGAAATTTCGCGCACCAAGGAATCAGCTGGGCATGTTGACATCAGCTGGGACGTTTCGTCATACTTTGACCCGAGTACCTAAAATAAATACGCTAAAAATAGTTCCGCATGACGCATCACCAAAAGTTCATGTGCAGATAGTCCGCTACGGGGGCCAGAGGTTGTTTTGGACGAGCACGTGCGCAGCTAACATAACTGACAGTTGTCATCGTAGCGTCTGAGACAAAGGGAGTGAACTGCAAAGTGGACGTAAAAAGTTTTTTAATATGTCAAAACGTGCCCGTTACAACTATAATGGCCAGGGAAATTGGAGAGGAGGAAGCTCCATTTATCGTCAAGTGACCGCGAGTCAACAACCTAGGACCATTACGGAGGAATTTGGTCTACTACAAGAAGATCCGATGGTGGTCGCGGCGCCGTGGAAAGAACTACTTCCAATAATGGTGGACACTCAAAAGAATCCACAATTACCAGTGGGTGATATGGAAGTGGACTTAAGCGAGGATTTAATCCGGTTCGAAAAAAGTGAACCAGAAAATAAAATGGCGATGAATGTCTTCTTGGAATCCGGTTCAAAGAAAGGCTTGTGCCGTGCGACGAAAGATCAAGGCATACAGGTACCAGCGGATGAACACGAACCGAGGAAAATGTTTCGCGAGATGAGTACCCAGACGTCAGAATCCAGGGTACATGAATATGACTATAGGGTGGATTACAAGGGGCCATTCCAGTCAGTAATGGCAGAAGCCATGAGTAAACCACCCACTGAAGTTTACCGGCCTTTGGCAAGACCGGCAGATGATTGTTCGCCATTAGCGAAAATGCAGGCTCGATTCCTGCGATTTAAAGGAGCCCCACTTTCGCAATTAATCAACAAACCGGCGGGCACAGGATCGCAGGAAACGTATGAAAGACGAGAGCGGAAAATGCAAGAAATCCGCCAAATGGAGGAAGAGGTCCACCAAAGATGGAAAGACCTCCAGAAACTGATGCCAAAGGAGTAGGACGGATAAGGATTGCTGGGTTAGGACCTGGGACCAAGGAATGCTGGCGGCCTAACATTTTAACAGTTTTAAAAAAAGTAATTATTAATTTTTTGATTTTATTATTTTATTGTGAAGGTTGCCCTCGCCCCGGACTGACTTCGGTCTACAGGGGGGGTGTCAGGACCCGAGGTCCAAAGGTCCTGAGATCCTAAGCAGAGCAGGTATGTGGAGCAGCATTCCTGCATCTCATGAATTCCAAGGTTCAGGAATCCAAGTGCGGACAAAGAGTTAGGCATGTTATGTTCATCCGAAGGATGTGAGAATTAGAATGCCAGATGACAGGAGGCAAAGGTTCCCGCCAAACCAAAGATCATCTGGATTCAAAAGTATAAAAAGGTAAAAAAAACCTCTCCAGGTAGGGGAGTTCGTTCGTGGAGAGCTAAGAAGGACGACGTCGTTAAGGAGCTCCAAGCGTAAACCCGGATGAGGGTGGGCGCTTCCCATGTTGTAAGCCCGGTCTTGGGCAGTTTGCTAATATCAAGTATTATTCTGCTTTATTGTGCCGTATTGGCCCCTAGTCAGTCCCGTTGGACTTTTTGTATCGTTGGCCGCGAAGTGGGCCCTTTATGCTTGTTGGTGCAGGAGAAGCACCCGAATAAATCGTTTGAACTCTACTCACCGGTGTGGTTTCCTGAATATCGGATTTCTCGGGGGCTACGGAGATCACTACATGGTGGAGGTGCGACCGTGAATCGTACCAAGATGTCTTCACCCCCGAAGACTAGCAACGGTGGAGCAGGAAAAGAAGCTCCAATGTCGCTGAGATCAAGGACAGTGATTCGACCTGAGCAACAGGGACAACCGAGAGCAATGGCTACCAGAGAAGTAGTGACAGAAATGCTGAGACAACCGGTGGTTGAAGTGGCCGCTAATGTAACCCAAGGAGATGGAGATGTGGCAATTGAGATGCCCGAACCCGCGGTAGAGTTGCAAGCATCGGTGGAGCAGCTTCAGGCTGCATTGGATCGTTTGGATCCGTGTTTAATCGATGGTCTAGGAGAAGAACGGGCAGAACAATTTCGTCAAGGGATGGCGAAAGTGATCGAAACGTTGCACCCGGGGCCAGTACAGGACCCAGTGGTGGAAGTGGCGCCGAAACAGGAAGTGGTGGCCCCGCCTTACCCGTTACAAGCGCCATTTATGTCATCAGGACCAGTGATTGGGGTTGAAATGCCACCACCAGTATTTATGGCTCACCCGATGTTTTGGCAACAGCTGGGCCCTCATTTTCAACAAATGCCGGGACCCTGGATTGGAAATCAGGGGATGCCACAAGGACACCAAGTAAATCAAGGGATACTACAAGGACCCCAAGTAAATCAAGGGATACCACAAGGTCCCCAAACAAATCAAGGGATGCCACAAGGACCTCAGATGAAGCAGGAAGTCCCAGGACAAATGGATGGTTTACCGCAGGTACAACAGATTCCGGCGGGATGGAATCCCACACAGATGCCGTTTTCGCCGTGGGTCCCACCGTTCCTGAGACCATTCAATAGTTTGCCAACGTTCGATGGTACTAAAGACATTGAAGCTTTTCTGGACGAGTTCAGAGGTGCAGTACGAGCACAGGGAATACCGGAGATAGAATGGGCTCTTCATTTGAGGACACATTTGAAGGGAACAGCGTTTACCTGGTACTGCGGGCTGTCATATGCGTTACAGGAGGCACCGTGGCATGTCTTATTTGAGGAATTGAGGCGAGCATTTCGGAGCACGCAGTATGCATCTCATGTTTGGGAAGAGATACAGTCGAGACAGCAACGCATCGACGAGTCGGTGAGATCATACATGATTGAAATGAACAGTCTGTGTCGACGTTCGGATCCAGACATGCCAGACTCGATGAAGTTTAAAATTCTGGTTCGAGGTCTTCAGTACCCGGTGAAATGGTTCTTGTCCCATAATTACCCGAAGACTTTACGACAGCTGTGGGATAAGTTGGGAGACATGGAGGATGCCTATAAGGTATATCGGACGGCGAATAAGACAGGAGGAGCACCGCAGGCTGAATTGGTGCCACCTTTGGGAGCTGTCCCGGAAATTCCGAGGACTCAATCACAGGCTGCAAACACAACTCGAACATGGATAAACCAGACAGCGAGGACGGAACCACCACGTGTGAGGAGACCGCTGTCAGAGATAATATGCTATGAGTGTCAGCAGAAGGGACATCTGAAGCGAGATTGCCCACGACTACGGCAGACTGGCGTGGCTGCGCCAAGTGTAACCACGGCTAGTGAAGCTGGAAGTTCAACTGCATCACGTCCGGTTCGATTGCTTGGAAGAGCACACACGTTGATAAATATCAGATTGCGAACATCGGGTGTATCCTGTTTGTCATTATTGGATTCAGGTTCTGACTACTCTTTGGTGTCAGTGGAACTTTTTTCGCAAATGGGCATCCCATATGTGCCGCTCGATTTTGAGGTGGATCCGATTGCGGACGCCCATGGTCGACTCCTGGAGATATCGGGTCAAGTGGAAGTACCTATCACGATGTTGGGACGATCTTTCCGTCAGCGATTTTTGGTCGTGAATTTTCCTGGACAGGTGGTGATTTTGGGCCTGGATTTCATCTATGGACGAGGGTTCATACTTAATGGAGGAGATAAAACGGTGGGATTCAATGATGATAAATCAACCGTGTTTAGTATAGCAGACGTGTCGAAGGAGGAGTACCTTGCGGGAACCACGGAGCTACCAGATGTTTCTAGGATAATCCGAGGAGGCAGCGAACAGGAGAGATCACTGCTGAAAATAGCGACAGTGCCATTAACATTAGCAAGAACCACAGTATTGCCACCGTGTTCGAAGACACAACTGATTTGTACGTTGCCAAAGAGGGCTCAACTGGGTGAAGAGATGATGGTTGGCCCACCACCCCGGGAAAGAATGGGTGTGCGACCGGGATTCGGAGTTTTTCTGGCGGAGTCAAGATGTCGCACGTTAGAGGTTGCGAATTTCACGACCACGCCGGTAACATTGCGGGCAGGCTGTTTGGTGGCAGTGGCCACCCCATTGGATGGAGTAACGATCCCGGTGGATCAGGAGAAAAGTATAATGTTTCAAGAAAAAACCATGCAGAGAGAAGAAGAGAAACGGTTTCGTGAGGTCTTGAACATCAACCCAGATTTAAAGGAAACAGAGAAGGAAAAACTATGGGACTTGCTCCGAAGATTTCGATCGGTATTTGCACTTTCGGTGTCAGAGTTCCAGTTGGGACGGCTGCCACCGCACAAGATCGATACGCAAGGTAAGCCACCAGTATATTTACCCCCGAGAAGGACCACGCCAGCTATGCGTTCAGTGGTCCAAGCAGAGGTCCAGGAAATGCTGGAGGCTAAGGTTATTACAGTTAGCAAAAGTCCCTATGCGAGCCCGGTTGTAATTGTGCGAAAGAAAGATGGCTCGTATAGATTTTGCATCGATTATCGACGATTGAATGCTCAAACTAAACTTGACAGTTATCCGATCCCAAGGATCGACGATGCTTTGGATTCTCTCCAGGGTGCCCGCTGGTTTGCAACGTTGGATCTTATGTCAGGATACTGGCAGCTCCCCATGGCCGAAGAAGATCGGGAAAAGACGGCATTCTCATGTGCAGAAGGACACTTCGAGTTCCTAAGGATGCCGTTTGGACTCTGCAACGCGCCAGCGTCGATGCAGCGGGCCCTGGATCAGCTGTTGCTGGGCCTTAAATGGGAAGCTTGTCTAGTATATCTTGATGACATAATTATTTTCGCAGGAACATTTCAAGGATTCCTGGAAAATTTGGAGAAGATCCTGGTACTGTTAAAGGACCACAACTTGCGGTTGCGACCAAAGAAATGTTTTTTTGGATATACTCAGGTCCATTATTTGGGACATCTGGTGAGTGCCGAAGGAGTTGCAGTGGATCAGGAGAAGATTTCGTCAGTGAAAGCCTTCCCAACACCTAAAGATCGTACAGGAGTTAGGAGCTTCTTGGGTCTCGCGGGATATTACCGGAGATTCATTAAGGATTTTGCAACAATAGCGGCACCACTGTCAGCATTGACGAGTACTTCAGTAACTTTTATCTGGACCGAGCGATGTCAAGTGGCGTTCGAGGAATTAAAAAGAGCACTAACCTTGGCACCGGTCCTTACGATGTACGATGCTAAGTTGCCACTGTCCCTGTCAACAGATGCTTCAGGAGTCGGATTGGGAGCGGTGTTGCACCAGGGAGAAGGAAGGGAACAGAAGGTCCTCGTGTATGCAAGTAGATCATTGTCACAGGCAGAGAAGAATTATACAGTGACGGAATTGGAAGCCCTGGCCATAGTATGGGCCACGGTAAAATTCCGTCACTATCTGCAAGGGATTACGTTTACAATAATTACGGACCATCATGCGCTGTGTTTTTTGAAACAGCTACGGGACCCATCCTCAAGATTGGGAAGATGGGTAGCGAAACTAGAAGAATTTTCCTACATTGTCCGGTACAAGAAGGGTGGCCTCCATGTCAACGTCGATTGCTTGAGCCGATTTCCAGTAGATGGCCCTTCAGAATCGGATGAGGTAGATGACCAGCTTTTTCTACTAGGAGCGGTGGTGGATATGGCTGGGGAGCAGGCCAAGGATGGCGAGTTGGAAGCAATTATACGACAAGCGAGGGACAGAAATCAGGAGAAAGGTTATATACAATTGGGAGGAGTATTATATTTCTTCTGTCCAGGAGAGTATCCACGATTGTTAATGGTGATTCCGGAACATATGCGGCGTAAATTTCTGCAGGCATGCCACGACCACATAATGGCAGGTCATTTTGGAGTATCAAAGACAATGAATCTACTATGCCGCTCGTATTACTGGAAGGGTTGGAAGAAGGATGTAGTGGATTATGTGGCAGAATGTCAGATCTGTCAACGAACAAAGTTACCAAACCAACAACCACAAGGTGAATTGGAACCTATTGTGCCGATGGGCCCAGCAGAACACTGGGGATTCGACTTTGTGGGACCACTACCAGGGTCCACGGGAGGAGTAACTTTGGCAATAGTGGCGGTAGACTCTGCTACACGGTTTTGTGTAGCACAAGCTTGCAAAAAACAAACGGCAACAGTGTTGATTAATTTTATTGATCGATTGGCTAGACGATTTGGGGTCCCGAAGAAAGTTACATCGGATCAAGGACGTCCACAGATGGGGGCGAAATTTAAAGCATGGTTAAGGATTAATGGAGTACAGCATCAAACTTCAACACCGTACCATCAACAAGCAGATGGTTTGGCAGAACGCACCATCCAAACGGTGGTTACTAGATTGAGAACCATGATGGACCCACAACAATTGGGTGTGGACTGGGCAAAGCATTTGGATAATGCGGTGACAGCCTATAATTTTTCAACCCAAGCATCGTTGAAGTTCCCGCCATTTCAATTGATGCATGGCTTTTTGCCGCGATTGCCACTCCATAACCACTTCCCGGGGATAGAAGTACAGGATGTGTTGGGACAACGTGAAAGGGACCAAGGAACTGCGGCGGAAAATTTGGAAAAGGCACAAAATTTGCAAAAGGTCCAGTTTGACCGAAAGCATCGTGGCGGAGAATTTCAAATAGGGGATATGGTATTGGTCCGAGATCAGGCCCCAGCAAGATTTGGACAAGGAAAATTTAAAAGCATTATATCATGGTCCTTATGAGATAATTCAAAAACAATCAGCACTAAATTATACGTTTCGAGATACGCGTAAAGGAACACCGACTTTTTCGACGGTTCACATTTCAAATTTGAAGAAATTTCGCGCGCCAAGGAATCAGCTGGGAGTGATGACATCGGCTGGGATGTTTCGTCACACGTTGACCCGAGTGCCTAAAATGAATACGCCAAAAATAGTTCCGGATGACGCATCACGTAAAGTTCATGGGCAGATAGTCCGCTACGGGGGCCAGAGGCTGTTGTGGACGAGCACGTGTATAGCAGAGGCAAGTGACAGTTGTCATCGCGGCGTCCAGGACAAAGGAGAGGATATCCAAAGTGGACGAAAAAAGTTTGGAATGTCGAAACGCGCTCGTTTTAACTATAATGGCCGGGGAAATTGGCGAGGGGGAAGTTCGATTTATCGGCAGGTGACTGCAAACCGTCGACCCCCAACTATAACGGAGGAATTTGGACTTTTACAAGAAGACCCTATGCTGGTCGCGGCACCATGGCAACAACTTCTTCCAATGATGGTGGACGTACCAAAAAGCTCAGAAACATCTGTGAGTAATATGGAAGTGGATCCAAGTGAGGATTTAATCCGGTTCGAAGAAAGTGAACCAGAAAATAAAATGGCGATGAATGTCTTCTTGGAATCCGGCTCAAAGGAAGGTCTGTGCCGTGCGACGAAAGACCAAGGCGTCCAGGTACCAGCGGACGAACACGAACCGAGGAAAATGTTCCGCGAGATAAGTACCCAGACATCAGAATCCAGGGTACATGAATATGATTATAGGATGGATTACAAAGGGCCATTTATATCAGTAATGGCAGAAGCTATGAGTAAACCACCTACGGAACATTATCGGCCTTTGGCAAGACCTGCAGACGATTGCTCGCCATTAGCGAAAATGCAGGCCCGATTTTTAAGATTCAAAGGGGCCCCATTATCGCAATTAATCAACAAACCGGCGGGCACAGGATCGCAGGAAACGTATGAAAGACGGGAAAGGAAAATGCAGGAAATCCGCCAAATGGAGGATGAGGTCCACCAAAGATGGAAGGACCTCCAAAAGCTGATGCCACAAGAATAGTATGGATAATGACTTCTTGTTAAATGCTTGGACCACGGAATGCTGGCGGCTTAAACATTTTAATGGTTTTTAAGAGTAAATATTAATCTGAATTTTATTATTTTATTGTTAAGGTTGCCCTCGCCCCGGAGTGACTTCGGTCTACAGGGGGGGTGTCAGGACCTAAGGTCCGAAGGTCCTGATATCCTAAGCAGAGCAAGAATGTGGAGTAGCATTCCTGCATTACAATTAAGTTCCAAGGTCCAGGAATCTAGTACGGACAGCTGGTCAGAGTTATGCATGCTATGTTCATCCGAAGGATGCAAAGAAGTCGAATTCCAGATGACAGGAGGCCAAGGTTCCCGCCAAGTTAAAAGATCATCTGGAATCAAATGTATAAAAAGGGAAACGAATCCCCAGGTCGGGGAGTTCGTTCGGAGTAGGCTGAGAAGGACGACGTCGCTAAGAGCTCCATGCGTAAACCCGGATGAGGGTGGGCGCTTCCCGTATTGTAAGCCCGGTCTTGGGCAGTTTGCTATTGTTAAGTATTGTGCTACTTTCTTGTGCCTTACTGGCACCTAGTCAGTCCAGTTGGACGTTTTGTACCGTTGGCCGTGACTTGGGCCCATTATGCTTGTTGGTGCAGGAGAAGCACCCGAATAAACCGTTCGAACTTTACCTGCTCGTGTGGTTTCCTGATTATTGGACTCCTCGGTGGGAACCGAGGACATTACACATTTCTCGTTATCTTGTTAGCAAATTGGCCCTTGTAGTAGAAATTTCTTTGTAACTGCTCGCTGATTTGAATTTCCCCTTACTTATTCGTTTAGTTCATTATGTAATGGCGTCATTCTATGCATTCTTAACGTCACTATGATTACCATGGTAACCAACTAACCGTCAAACAAACTATACAATTGAAACTGTAGAATAGGGAGCACATTGTTCCATTTTTTTTGGAAAATAAACACTAAAAGTCGATTACATTTTAGTTAAAAAGTTCTCATTTGTGCTAAACTACAAGGTATGTTTGCAAAAGCTATTTCATACGATTTGAGTAATTTGCAATATTTTTTAAAGAACAATTCTAAAAATTTAAAAAACTAATTCAGGAAAATGCTAGAAATTATGAAAAACCTTCGTGATCTAAAAATTAGAACGAAATCGTTAAGAAAAGAAAAAATGTAGGAAGATGGTCTAAATTTCGTCAAATTTTTGAAATTCAGTTCAACGTTTGAAATGTTGAAAAACAAACATCTACATGTATAAGTAGGAACATGTTAAAAAGTTTGAGAAATGACGAAATTTTTAATTTTTTTTCAAGATTTTAAAGTCACGTGTCCATTAATTAAATGAAATTATTTCCTGGATCAAAGATTCTGGAATACATCTACTGGATTTGGAAGAGCATTGCTTTACTAGTTCATGCTTATAAGTGGAAGTTTCAAAACCAAATCAGCCATAAAACAACGAAAGACACAAATACATATTGTAAAACGTTGCATATAGATTTAAATTTCCCACTTAGTATACAACTAATTTCAAATAATACTAATAATCGATGATCCCCTTTAAAGACGTAATAAGCATAATAGGAGACAGTATTACATCGAAATTTGATTAGTTTTAACATAGATAATGATAGTTACTACATATATCCAGTATTGCTGCTGATTACTTAGTCAAATATTGAATGGTCGGCTTTTATGTAATCAGCACCTTTTTCAGCAATCATTATTGTTGGTGCATTGGTGTTTCCAGATATAATGTTAGGCATAATGGACGCGTCCACCACACGCAGTCTTTTCACTTTGTAAACTCTTTAAAAAAATTGAACAAATTCAATTTAGAAAATTGCACAGTGACTGTTTACACGGGTGATTCATAAGTTCATTGCATGATTAAACACGTATAAAATGTATTCGAAAGGCTTTGGGACCGTAGTATACGTAATACTAGTATGGTCATTCTGTGTCGGCATCCTCATGTTCCTTGCTTGTCCAGAAAATACGATTTACCTTGATGGTCTTAAAGGTCGTTAGAAGTGTAACATTATTATTATTCACGCTACATTGATTGTTTTAATTATTAAAATGATAAGTACCCATATTTGAGCACAACACATAAAACAGATTTAAAATGAGGTCAAAATTAGAAACGTTATAACAAAACATATATGAAAAGAAAGGGCTTCGCAGTTAAAGATTAAAGCCATGTAGGAAAGCCTACACATCCAATTAAATTGCGTTTATTTTTGTGTTATGCAGATGTATTTTGCTATGAAGCCTTTTGTATGGGGGCTTCACATATTTTTCTTTTCCTCATAACGTTTTTGATAATGGTCTGATCTTAAATTTGTTTGATGTTTTGTGATCACAATAGGGCACGTATCATTTCACTGTTTGAAACCATCAATGTAGCTTCAATAATAAAAAGGTAACAATTTTAATGATCTTCTTGCCCTCTCAATCCCTTTTATTGTATATGTGATTACATGTTTTTCAAATGCAACTTGAATATATAAATAGTTTGCAAGGGACTTACGAATCACCCAAAATAATTAAAATTTGACTGTTTTATCAGCTGTAAAGTTCACATATTCAATAGTTTAGGCAAGAGCACAATTAAAAGCAATTATTGTACAGCAGTTGTAAGGACCAAATATAATATTAAAAAACCTGCAGGGAATAAAGGAAATAATAACTACAAAAATCGTTACTGAATATACAAATTTATGTGTTAATTACCTTAGTTTGGAATCAACAACCGCCATTTTATCCTCCTTAGGCCCCATTTTGCAGGTAGAGGTTGGGTGATAACCTGTTATCGTTTGGCTGAAAATAACACATTTTTGTTCAAAGCTTGTTATTTTTTCATCGAAAACTTACGAAAACTGTGATATGTAATTGTGAGAATGTGTCAGTGGCTGCATTTCTGCATTCCTAATTGTACAGATACAGTGCATACATGTGCAAAAAGTAATTCAGTCTGATCATTTAAACAATTTTTTTTTAAATTGCAATTTTTAAGGTATCGGTTTCCACGCAAGAAAGAAGGAAAATAGGATACTTGGATTCCTTCAAATCCGAAAAAATTGGAAATGTCAAGGAACTTGAAAATTTTTGAAAAAGTCATGGAATTACTTATTTTCCAAAAGTCAGGGAAATTCAACGTTATAATGTTGTTAGAGTCCAAATGTAAAGCTTCTACGTGATTAGCTCAAGGCCCATTTGCAAAATTTGCAACATTTTTAAACTATTCCAAAGATAAATTTTCAACGGTCTACGAGGACTAATTTGAAAAAAATTCAACAGTGTTCGAGGACCAATTTGAACATTTTAGAACAGTTTCCAAAGACTAACTGGCGAAATTGTCCAAGTTTTCCGAGCACAAATTTGCAATCTTTTAACTGTTATCTAGTTGAAATAGTAAAAAAGTTTAACAGTTTCTGAGGACAAATTTGAAAAAATGTTTAACTTCTCATAATGCAAATTTGGGAGATTTCCAAACCTTTTCTTAAAAAATGTGCACAATTTTCAGCGGTTTTCGAGTACAAATTCAAAACAATTTTAACAGTTTTCGAGAAAAAAATTTGCACAATTGTCAACAGTTACGGAGGAAAAATCGGAAAAGTCACAACCATTTCAGAGTAAATTTTTTTAAAATTCACAACCTTTTCATTAATAATTTTTTTGAAAAATCGTGGATAACATTTGCATATGTAAATTGTGTCGTTGGACAGGGAAATTTGTTTAAAATCCTAGGAAGTTTAGGAACTTAAATATGAAATTGTTCCTGGAATAGTTCATTTTACTTTAATTTACTGTAATTAATTTACCAACAAGAAGCAAAAATTGATATAGTTGAACTCTGGTGTTCAGTTTGCACTACACATATTTAAAAAGGATAATTCTTTTTTTTTATTTGTTATGTGGGCTACTTACTAACGTGCCAGGCATTCCCAATATTGGTCCGATTGATAAACAAAGTTTTCACAACCAGGTTGAATTCCAGGAAAGAATTTGGCATCCATGGAGCTAAACGCAGCCGAATTTCCATAGCTAAATGCTTTTTTTATTCCTGAAAACAGTACAAAGCAGATTCTAGCACGATTTCTAACAAAAGCCGAAACAAGGATTTAAAAACTCACCTGCGACAATTACAGCAATGTCTTGAGGGTCCGACAAGTAGTAAGGATCTATGATAGGGTGGGTTTTTGGATTTTTGTTACGCAGACGAATTACACCTTTACTTTTGGGGCGTAGCAACGTGGGAAAAAGTGTAAAGGAGTCGTTATATTGTTGAGGTTCGTAGTATGCTGTCCAAGTCTGGAAAATCAAAGAAATGGTAAAAGTTACAATGCGTGCACGCTTAGTCATTTAACTCCAAAATTGGAGTTAAAACATTTCAGAAAATGGTCAGGAAAATTTTCGCGTTACAATGTACCTTCAGTATTTGTACACAAAATAGTACCTTCTAAACAGAAGGTACATATTCTTAAGGCATAGATTTACCTGCAAAATTCAGGGTATTTACCCTGAATTTACCCTAAATTTTGCAGGTAAATCTATGCCTTAAGAATATGTACCTTCTGTTTAGAAGGTACTATTTTGTGTACAAATACTGAAGGTACATTGTAAAGTGAAAATTTTCCTGACCATTTTCTGAAATGTTTTAAAACCAATGTTTGAGGGACACATTTTCATTTAACATTGAAGGTACTTGAAATTTAAGAGACACTTACCTTAACTTGGTGTAACTCTGAAATGTTAATTTTTCTGAAATAAATTAGGATACGTTATAGCTTAGAGTTTCAAAACCTTTATTGCGTCTTTTACCTTTTGTGACATAAACTGCCGTCCAAATTCATCTTTTGGGAAAATCACATGCTGCAACAATGACAACAATGGTCAGGAGCTTTAGCTGTTTACTTGCAGCTCACCCATAGATAACGAATGTGCCGAATTAAAAGCATTATGTCATCTAAC
>JAQGAO010004567.1:0-14946 GCA_034697705.1 Ommatoiulus sabulosus
ACCATTGCCCAATGGTTGCAATGTTGGCAAGCCAACACTGGCCCAACATTGGACCAACATTGCAGTGTTACCTGGGATGTTTCTTTTATTTCGAAGGTTAGTCCTCAAGAATAATTGTAATACATGTACTTATTTACTGTACAGTGTATCGCACATTACACTATAGATAATATTGCGTTTCTGCTTGGCAAGAACGATTCTGACATCAGTCAGGCTAACAATCAACTATTGAAGTTAGCAATTGACAAAATGTCAAGTGATTGTTTGTTGGTCGGTCTAACGTTTATTAGTTTATTAAATATCAAAACGTTGAGAGAACCAGGATGATGTTGACAATCACAATCATGGAGGTGTTTTGTGGCGCAGGGTCCCAACAATTTGAAAGTGTCACATATAAGGTATACAATTTTTATTTAGTTAGCTAAGGAAAGGGTAACTTAGAACGAATGACGTTTAAGAATTTTATTAAAGCAAATCTATTTAGGTCTCTTTTATCCATTTTCCCCCATTGTCATTATTGAAATATTTAAAAAACATCGTTTGTTGTTGTTGTCGTTATATGTGATCTGAAAAAAAACCTGGACATGACCAAGACTAATTGGAAGCATTTCCAAGAATGAAAATAGATACTTATTTTGCGTGAACGACGTATAATATACCGTATTTGTTCATATTTATAATGAATTAACGTGAAATGGCCGCTAAGCAATAAGATATTTAAGCAAAATTAAGCTAGTTTTAACAATAAACTATATTTTGTATTACCTCCTACTTCCCAATATGAAACTTTAATCACTTAAACTTATTTGTAAACGCGCACAACCTGTTAGTTTCTTAAATGTCACGCCATTGAGACTGCAAAAAAACAACTGAGATTCAGTGCATATGCTTCAAGGCTTCAGGTTTTATTCCACAATTTTTCAATGGAGAAAAACAAACAGTAAAAATTTGCTTTCCATGTTAGGAAGCTGTTCCGACAATAAATTGCTTATAATGCTTTGTAATGTTGAATCATTAATGCTGAAGGATGCAACAGCTAGTAGACTTCCGTGAATCAAATCCATTTAGCTCGGGTCACAACTTCCTTCGTGACTCAGTGTAAGACCTGTAATGTGAATTTTTTTTCAAAAATGGCGACAATGCTAATTGTACGAATTGTTAGAATGTTAATTAAATGAATAGTGTATTTATTTAATATTTTTTTATGATCCGAAATCCTGCAACTAACCAGATTAGTTTATTATTTTATCGTCAATAATATATTTCATTTAATTTAAGAATGAATATCATAAATTTCAATTCATAGTTACATATTCTCAGCAAACGGAGATATTTTAAATAGACGATCACTTGCACTTACCTGGTTTCTTTTTGATCTCACAGTTTAACACATCATCATTGTCATACGTTTTTCCATCACTTCCACAAACTGGCATTAAATTCGGTCTTATAGTGCATGGTGGCTCTGGCTCTGGAGTGGTTTGGGATGTCACAGCTAAAAAATACATTTTTATATTGCGTGCATTTCTGGACGTATTTTTTGCCAGATTCGTAATTTCGTATCATTATCTCACCCTGCAGTGTAATGGCTGCTAAGCACAAAACTGTAATTATAACAATTTTCATCTTGGCCTTAATTGTATCGCTCGTCGAATTTGTCTTTACGCGTGTCCAAGGGTTTTGCGAAAATGATTATGTCGAATTAAGTACACAATATTTTTATGATTTTGTGGCTGCATCATAACCTTGGTTTATACTTAGAAAAACCTGTTCTGCATCCGCATTAGCGATAGAATTAATTATACAGTATGTTTTTTATTTTAAAGTGATGTTTATTTTGAAGTTGATGTTAGTTTCAAAGAATAAATTACAAAACATAGTATCGTGTGTTCATGCTAAACTAAATAGAATGGATATTTGCATCAATCAGGCTTTTTAGATCAAATATTGAAATAAGTAACAGGCAAAGGGCTAAGTAATCTGAGTTTATCAGTTTACTAAATTTTAGTATGTGCATGTAAATGGAATATATGTTAAGCTCGAACAAAGTTTTATTTTGTAAACCAAATTTACATGTAATTAAATAGTGTTTTATTAAACGAGTTCAACATACCATTTCCGAAACATTGAAATTTACAATTTCAGTGTTATAACAAGAAAACAAAGGCATTCTAATTACTACATGTATATTCAATCACACATTTAAATTTAACAGCCCCTTTCACTATGATTATTTGTATGATTATCCAATGTTATATCTTTCATGCACCAACTAATACTCCCAACTTACTAAGAAAATAAGATGCTAAGGGAAACAACATTAAATTCAATATTCTTTACTTCTTAACATTTTCCTGTACGGACCATTGTTAAACCTGAAAGCATAAGATGGACATTTGAGTTCAAGATCAAAAGTGCACTTTAAAAAAACTACAAATTATGTTGCAAGTCACATAAATCCCCTTTGTATTTAATTGAAGATTGCACCTGATCTCAATATGCAGTTTCTATTAATTTTCATTCATCTAATCTTCCAATTATCTCAAAAGAAGATCTTTGCAACTACACGTAGATATTAACCTGGATTATCGATAATATCACATTCCAATAACTGTCTGTTGGCGTAAGTTCTGCCATTTGAGCCACACACAGGCCTGTAAATCTTGGTGGCTGAACATATCTTCCTTTCGCAATTCCCTACATCTAAATTATTAAAAGTTTTAAATTTATGGAAAATTTGAAAATTGTAGCATGCATATGTAAAATAAATGTGTTGTACTTGCCAATTCCCACCACAAGAATAAGTAAAATCGCAATGGGTAGAATATGTTTCATAATGCAAGGTTAATCTGATAAATTGCAATTGACAAGTGATTAGAAATGTCGCACAAAAATGGCTAAAAGTCATTTTTATAACACGTTGTACCGAACGAAAAATTCATCCTTTAAAAAAACTTTCTAGGACACCCAAAAATCTCTAAACAGATGCAAATGGATATTTCCATGAAGTTAATGAACTTACCTTAAGGCTTTCGATGTGTCAAAATCTTCTTTGCAAATTTGAGTACGTCTAGTTAGCGTCAAATGAAATGCCAGAAAGTCAGAATTCCACTGATCCCAATTACCTTTGTTTTAAAGATTTTATTAAGCAGTCCGAGCACATACATGTAATCTCAAACACTTAAGGGAAACTCAAGGCTTATAAATTTAAGCAGGTCAATGACAGTCACAAAAGTAAGATTGGTTTTGTCAAAGTGTAGTAAAAAGTGGACTATTGGAGGTCTGTTAATTACTATTCATAAAGGCTAAAATGGCCCTTTAGCTGGTTATATACAAGTACTGTAAAAGTAATCTCGTAATCTCGTAATCTCGTAATAGGCAAAGTTTATAATTGCTATTTTGAATACAATTCAGATGTTAATACATAAGTGAATATTTATTTAGGCAAATTATAATTAAGTTGCATTTATATAAAGGTTCATATGGTAAGAATAGATGATAATGAGTGGTCCTTTGCTGTTTTTAGAAGCATCATTAGTAGCCATATTCTGAAATTACAAATGCGCTTCATTTTAGATTCAGTTTGAATACATGTATACACAGGATATAAATTTAAAAAATGTTTTAACAAATTTGCAATACCCATTCTTTCCCCGCATCTTCCTACGTAATCTTCGGTCAAGGCTAAAGAAAAAGAAAATTGTATATTAGTTCAATACACTTCAATTGTATAAATATAGCCCGGAAGTTGTAGTGCAATTCAGACTTAAAAGACTTTGTACTTCCGCCTACCGTGTTTATTGACCATATTACTATATCTGTATTTGTGTTCATAGTTTGCATTATATATGCAATACATGCAGAATGGTTACACTTGAAGATAACAATGTTTATTTTCCATGGTAAATAATGGTTAGTCTGGTAACGCAAACTATAGCTTCCTGACCTTTGGCACCAAGATGGATACCAAATGGATTCAAACAACATGCCATGTTACATAGTCAGAAAAATGTGCATGCATCACCCTGTCAGCCACCTTGGTTCTGATAAGCAGAAAGTGCCAAGAAACTGTTTCGACCCGCGCTTTGCAAATTGCACTGCTGATTACAATGTAATATCAATGGCATATTGTTTCCAAAGATGTTTTTCCGAAACCAGCACTTGGATAGGTGCATTGTCAAAATTATTCAACTACAATGTACATGTACATGTACAAATTGTATATGAGCGCGGGCAGTTTAGCAGACTTTTAAGTAAACGAGTAAATTATTAACTAAAAGATTTGGATTTCTTACTTGGGTCCAATCGAGTTTGACATCTCAGTAAGTCCCGGTTAGCATAAGTAACTCCATCACTACCACAAACTGGAAGATAAATTTTTGTCGCCCTGCAAGGTTCTTCATAACCAATTATCCGGCAGGTCCCTAATTAAACCAATTATTTAATTGATTTAGTAGCATGTAATTTTATAGCCACGCGAAATTATTTTTTACTTCCTGCAAAACAATTGGTATAATTTGCATAACGAAAAGAAACATAAATTAAACTAGTTTCACGCGTATTTATGTATTTAAATTTAAGATTATACACGTGAAGAAATGTGAAACTGTACCAAAACAAACTGAATGCCATCTTACCCAATTCCATCGTTAGAAGGATCAAGGCCAATAGGAATAGGCATGTAGCTTTCATGACTGTATAAATTATATAAATCTAGGAAAATATAATTTAAGATCAATTACTATACTGGTCCAGCTTAATGACATAAATATAATAAAGCTAACTGTACTGATATTTCTGATGATAAGTGTGCTATACTAATCAAAGAACTGTTTGATAATAAGTTGGCCTACTGTGTATCGTTAAGTATTTATACCTGAGCGTTGGTCAGAACAAACAAATTTCCGGGAAATTATCAAAATAAAACGTCTTAGAAATACAGATTCGAATTTGACAAAACACTAATAACAGGATGCAGGATGCAGATTTACAGATTACATATTTTTTAAAATAGTAAGATTGCTATCAGAAACGTTCGTTGGACTACTTTTTCACTTTGGCAGCATATAAATTATAACCAATAGATTATTACCTGAAATGTACAATGTATAAAATTGTTGTCAAAAAATATCCTTATTTTTGACCTCGAAGTCCAAGTAATACAGCCCTAGAAGGAGATTGTTTAATTTTAGACCTCCGATTTTCTTAATGATTCAAAGCAAAAATACACAAATCTGCTTACCTGCGGCTATCGCTGCAATTATACCAATGGACACAATGCAAAATCCAATAAGAAATATAGTGTAGGTATAAACAATGTTGGTAAAATCGACCATTTTTAGTAGTGCTCCGCGAATGTTGAACTAAGAGTTGTTTTTGTCGATGCCGATTTATAAAGAAGTTACACTACATGTTGTATAAACACCGTGTATGAAAATATAAATATGAAAGATCGTCCGATACTTGCTTTACCCCGTCAAGTAACAGGACCATGCTATCCAATTAGTTATGATTGGAATATGTGACATAAGGTGCAAAGGGTCAAAAGTTTTTGTTTAACTCGCAATACGACGGCTCAATCGGTTTTATGATGAAATTATACCTAGGGTTAATATATTTTAAAAAAAAATCTTTTAAAAATTACAAAACGTAGCTTTTTTAAAAGTTATTTTCTCCTTAAAAATGTTATGTAAATGTTTTGTTGCAGCAAATCCAATAGAAGTGTTAAATCTGCGCATGTAGCCTACATACAGTACAGTATAATAAAGTATAAATTTAGTTTTCTTCTCCTATTTCGAAGTTAACACGTACCCGATGAACCAGGTAACAAAAAAGTAATTTTTATTATTGATCGCATATGTTAAACATGTCCTCTTAGCTGTTGTCAAGCTTATGAAGTATAAATTACAGTCGATAACGTGTTTATCGAATATTTCGTATTAAAAAAATAAGATTAATAGTGGGGTGACACCAAATGTTCCCGAGTAACATGGTATTTAGAGGTTATTGCATTACTGATCAGTCTGATTAAGTAAATTTAACCAAAATTATTATTTGTAATTGAATATTAACGTACATGTATTTATTTTTCAAAAGACTTACAATGATTTCCAGAAAATGTCAATCGAAAATTTCCCACGTTGGAGTAGATATATTCCATTGCAATTTTTGAAGCAAAAAAAAACAAACAAAAAAAACCTGTAGAACAATGCACACTTTAAGCCCTTGTGGCTATACATTTAGCATCAATTGTCTCTTGAGATCACTGGTTTAAAGGTTCCATTCCATTTCTTCTACTGCATCATCGTAGAAGATTCGTTAATTTAACAAGTCCATAATTCATCATCAATTAACTATCATCCAGTTGGAGAGTGTGCGTGCCGATATAGTATACAATATCTGCCGATGTAACAACATTTCACGGTTCACTAAGAATCTATGAATTTGTTGGAATTGATATTACAAAATATGCACAGTATGTGGTACTTACAACCGAGAAGAACTAAAGTCGTGACGATACATGAGGCGACGATGAGCGTTTGGATTGTGTTCCCAAAATATGCCATATTTGCGGTTATAACTATATTTCCAATAACCTAAGGTTTTGACAACTTGGTCTCCTGAAATGCAGCTCAACTGTCGTTATGGGTTGACAATGCACGTTCATGGATCTTTGAAAAGTCTAGGAAATGGAAAAAATGTCAAAGGTCATTTACCCAAAGTTCTGACACGTGGGTGCTAACGATGCTTAGACGCTGCTTATGTATTCTTTCGTATGTAAACATTTGAGTTATTCCTCCCCCCCCCTTCCCCAAAACCCCTACCATATACGCCATGTTTGGACATATTCATCTACATTGTACAATTCAATGCTCCCAAGTCTTTTAAGTGATTTATCGTATTGCAAAATATCTTTTATGCAAATGAATTCTGACTTTTCTTGACTTTTGCGTTGGTTTGACTTTACACTCCAGGAATTCGAGTTCAGAGCTCGATCAATCGAAAGCTAATGGGAGTTTCGTTCAAAATTATTCTATAGAGTGCCATTAAAAAAACTTTATAATTTCACTTACCGATAGTGCAAACTATGTTTAGAAATCATGTATAAAATCTGCACTTTGATTATGTTGGGGCTTTGATTTATATGCAATTTAGTTTTGGCTTTTTCTTTTATTCATTACATGTATAAGGAAGTGACTATCATCGAAATATTTAATGTTCGTTAAAAGTTCATTACCTTTCTTAGGAGCCATACATGTATGTATCTTTCTTTCATATGATCCGGTAATATCCAGATAAGAAAATAAATTAATGGGATTTTTGTTTAGGTTTGCACTTATAGGCCTTGAAAGAATGTTAGAAATTAATCCTTTTTAATGGCTTCGAAAATAGGGGTAATTATCTTGTGTTTATTTAGCACATTGCTTTGGTTGCATTTGAACATGGTGCTTCAATCGTTGATGCATCGCACTTATAGCACCTGTATAAAAATATTATTCATTAGAAATGATAGGGGTACTCAAACAGAAGCTTTGCTACTGGCACTTTGGCAGTCGTGAATTCAAGTGCGCAAACTCCACACGCTAATTGGTTGCAAAATTTCATTCAAGATTAATCATACTTGTAAATCAATTACTGCATGCATATTCTTTTTGCACGCGTGACCACAAGGATGCCAAATAATTCCTTACTAAGGCTTACTTTAAAGCTTAATTTTCTGCCGTTTGCATTGATATTTTTCTTAAATCGAACTTTTGAAAGCCTTTGAAATTGGATTCAGAGTTATGGACATTTTTAGACTCCTGCCCCTTTTTAGAGAAAATATTTTTAGGAAATGTGTCCAACATTTCGTTTTCAATTTTTTCTAAATTTGTCTTTACTAAAAGCATATTGCAATCTTCGCCACAAGTATTCACATTATAATAAATAGTTTCAACTTGCATTTGTTGCGCAGTGAGTAAAATGAATTCATTGAATTGTTGATGAGGTTGAAATCAGTTTGAAAAATATGTTGGTTGATAATATAAATTGCATGGGGATTATAACCTCCATGCAATTTACATTCATGGCTTCAATTTAGCAGGCTTAGAATGTAATAAATGATGTGAAAGGCACAATATTGAGTGAAGACATCGGAGAACATAAAAAAAGATGTTTTATTCATCATTCCATAACCCCGGTTATTTTACAAGAATGCATAATTTATAAATGAATTCAGAGAGCAGAATTGAATTAAGTCGTCATCATCCTGTCCTGTACTTCGCATCTTTGAAATTGTTGCTTGGTCGCTGAAAGTTGTCCACGCACTCCTCACTGTTCTTCTTTAGGTATTGCATGCAGGTAAAATGCGGCGACTGAAAATAACATTGTTCCTCATTAAGTAATTAAATTAAGTGATGTTCGAGTGCCTTTTTCTATATTAGTTGTGCGAACTAAGTCGCGAATTATAATAATTGGACACAGGTAATATGCACTCTGATGACCCTGAAGGACGAACCACTCGATTAGCAACTGGCAACTTGCATGTCACTTACCTGTAGCTACAATCAGTCCAATTACACAAAAAGTTACTGTTCCCCAATAAACGAAATTCTCCAAGTTCATCATTTTTGAGCCGCTGTAGTTGCTGCGTTTGAAGCTGAGAAAAATCCCTTCAGATTGACATCCACAATATTGTGTTTGAAGTTGAGACAATTCACTCCAGGTTGTCATCCACAGAATGTGTCGGGGGGTGTTCAATGCTCTTGGCATTCAACTTGAAATTTGTATTTATTTATACGGGAGTTCATTTACCGCAATTATTTAAATTTTACCTTGAGCTGTCACACAGGTGCGAAAATGGGTGCACGCACCCTAGCCACTTTAATTGTACAATGGTTCTTTTTATTGGTCACGATAAAAATAACTTACCTTCACATTTGAAAGAGCAATTAGGAAGCAAAGTTTTGGTGGAGAGTTCGCTGAAAATGACCGCGATTCATCGATATAGCACTTTTTAAGTAATTAGCAACAGTTTGAGGATTGTTTAGTTCATCCTTTGATTATACTTTCAGAATTTTACTAGCAACTTGATATACCTAAGATTCCTTGGTAAATTAACAATTTTATTAGTAGAATTGGGTTGTTTTAATTGAAAATAAAAAATTCGTGAAAGTCGTATAATGTGCTATTTCTTTCATTTCAAATATTTTTTAAACTTTAACTTCTGTAAAACGGAACGGACCCATTGAATATCTTCAAAAATAGATTTTATTATACTTCAATGCTTCACAAGACTGAAAATCAAACGAAATTCAATTTGCTTTTAATAGTTGTTCTTTTTCGGTTCTGTTGCACTTGGCAGGGTCATAATTTCATTTTTGTTAATCTCACTTCATTTACCAAATATTTTGTAGAATTTGTACATGGAAAAAGGGCTACAAGAAGCAAAATAATTCAGCATTTGGCTACCTAATTTGTAATTTAAATTTTGATTGACGAGGCTGTTAAAAAAATGTCCAGCATAATACAAATGTGTAAGCATTTTATTACTTTAATATTAGGTTGTTGAAGGCTTGTACATATAAATCAAAAATCAATAAATCGAAAAATAACAATGCATTGACTGTTGAGTAAGATGTAAAACATTGTATAACGTCTTACTTTGAAAAAGATACATCACATTAATGGATAGTTGAATGGATCTTCGTCATATTGAAAACTATTTATTCCATTACTTAAAATATTTACTTTGCTGTTTTATAACTATTTATTGTTTTGCACTCGTGCATACGTCTATTTTCACCCCGAAAATGAATGTTGATTAGTTTACTTTTTCATTTTTATTTTTGGATAATTAACTTATATTTGACAAAGTTTAAACGAACTGCCATATCCTTGCTTAACTTAACGTTAGCATTTCTTTATAGTTGTATTTTTACACGACAAATCGGTCATTTGGTGAAATCTTTGACAGCATTTTCTGGTTAATATCGTCCTCGCACAGGTGGTCTTCCGCTCTTTAAAAGATTAGAAATTAGCATCGCTTAATATACTTTAAATCATTGCCATTTTAGAGAAAATGCAAAATTTCATACAAATGCTTTATCGGCCTTAAGGTCTGGGTTGTTCTCTTCTATTATAATTACCCAATAAATTATGGCTGCAAGCAAAGGATCGAAAATTTATTAAAACTCGTTACTCATTTAGGGTTTCCAAAAATGTTTCTATAATTGTTGAAAAAAACCCTTTAAAACATGAAATGTTTGCTTACCTGTAATAATGACGCCTAGTACCCAAAGAGCAGTCGTCGTGACGCCAATATCCCACCATGCAGGTAAAATCATATTTTCCGAGTAATGTTTCTACAAAATTGCGTTGTAGATATACAGTGTATTTGCGATGTGGACAGTAACGCTAAGCCATTCAATCTATCGAAAGGTTGATAGCCCACGACTCTATATAATAACCAGCTTTTTAGCCACTGAAAAACCTTACGCGTCAAACTGTTATTAGCAAATATTTGTCAATTGCTTTACAAGCAAAATGTATGCAGAATTAATTCTTTGGGAGGTTCAAAGCGCTTAAATTTACGTGGACGCCAAAAATCTTGATATAAAATCGTAAGTTTATTTCTAACTTTCAAGCGGATTAAGTGGTATTGAGACACTTATTAGATTTCAGTTTGCTTTTACAGATCTTTAGTCTTTATTTTTTCAGTCGTGAAACTGTATGTTGCCAAGTTCAAAAAGTTTATTTTCTTTTACATTTCGGTAAACGCGATACGCGAGAATTTATTTGAACTTCATCATTAAGCATTTCAGTGAAACGTTTTTGAACGCACACTTTTAAAATTAAGGTTATGGAAAAGGCATTTCTCTACATCGTCTATTAATTTGTGCATAAGAAAGCGTTAAATATAAAATTGAACGATTTTTCCAGTACCATTTTTATAACTACAACTCGTTTAGCTTTTTTTACACTGGACACTTAAATGTCCAGGAAAAGATCTGGTGAAACATTATTTTTGCAAAACACTGCTTCATGGCATGTTTCTGCAACCCATCTATAGTGTCGGTCCAGATCAAAAGAAATATTCTGGTGGTGGCGCTTCTATTGGGTGCCGTCGTCTGCTCTTTCTCACATATTTTGCTACAAGTGAAAGTGGTTTGTATTGCATGGTGGACACAATGTTTCAGCAACAAAGATGCAGAAACATATTTCGGTATCATTTTCAAAAAACTGAAATGAAACTCCATTTGTTTAACAACAAATCTTTCGTTGGTCTGTATTAAGCATTAGAAAACATGGTGAATGCAATATCCTCTCAATATATTAGGTATATTTATTACATCATAACAATTAAAAAATAATAATATTAACTTTTATTTGTCTCATTGTTGTTACAAAATGTTTGTTTCAAATTTATAGTATACTGAGGTCATTCGGTTTGGTAAGCATCACAAGATCCATTTCGAAGTAGTTTCAAATCTAAAAAACCAGAAATAATAAGTTTTACGAATCGGAAATTGTCACTTACTTTTTTTTCTGGCATTTGTATACATAAACTTACTTGGATTTGATCTCTTCACACAGTTTAAAAAACATTTATTTGAATAGGTTTCACCGTCCGATGCACAGACAGGGGCGTATTCTTGAGTGCAGAGGCATCGATTTCCAAAAGCATTTGTCGAAACCACTGGAGTAACAGCGAGACAAGCAAATGACGTTGTATCAATCAGGTTGACAAATACTGGTAGGCTAACATTTCGATATGTTGTCAAGTAGTCAACTACTTACCTACGCAGGTCAAAACAATAGCAAACAAAAACCCAACGAAACTGCTAGTTTTCATGTTGCAAATTATTTATAAGGGTATTCCGCTCCGGATTGATACGCATCAGGTGACTCAGTAACGTGTTGGTTTCACCTGCTGCTTTTTTCTAATTATCCTTGACCAGTTTTTTTAGTTTACACAAATGTGCATTGATATTTGCGCTCTTGACCAGAGGGCGCATGTCAATGCCCTAATGTTTTCTGAAAATCAGGAATTTCAAACAGAAATGCCAAGAGTTGTGATGAATCTCACTATACAGTGCATCAATCAGCATTTATGTATTGTTAAAGAGATGCACATTTTCGTTTGATTGTACACTCGTAAAATTACAATAAAATACGACAAAGGCGAGAACAGCTTTTACGAACATTCTTATAAATTCATTATTTTATTCTTCAGAATGAAAGTCATTTCACGAAATTTACAAATAACATACAAATATGTAGATTTTTTATAAATTGCGTTTGATTAGTGTTGTGGTATTATGTGTTGTCGAGTTTGCATGATACGTTTTTGGATAGACAATTGTCCTAATATACAATTTTTACGTACTCTAAAGATAAGTTTCTACTAACAACGACCCTTGTGAGATTCTCTCAAACCTACATTAGAACGAGCAAAATTAGACGCAAAAGAAACATGTTGTGCAATGTATATCACAAATTATATCAAAAATGATTACACTTTACGTACCACGAACATTAGTTTGGGCTCTTGTTAGTTCGCAACCGTTGGAATAAGTTCGACCGTTTGAACCACAAACAGGATCGTAAACTTGAGCGCAAGCAAAATCTTGGGCACATATTAATGCTATAAAATTAGTGTAAATAAATTTATACATGTTCTCATAAATAATTCATTTATCAAAAATGTTCATAAATAGTCATAAGATATATACTTTTTTTAGTTATACAAAATACTTTAAACTTACCTACATTAAACATAGCCATTGCCATGAATAAGAATAAAACTCCCATTGTGTTCATTTTAAATAGACTCCTGTATTCAACCTCTACTCCAGCAAAATAAATTTCTTCACATACTGTATGTACTGATTTTATAGTTCTGTTTCACAAGGTTGATGCACACAAAAAGAGTCAAGATGATAGGCGTAAATCCCGGGCGTCATATTGAAGACAATTCACGGAAAAAAGAATCTCAAAAGAATAGAGATGGCAAACCTATCATTACGATTGCATAAAAATTGATGCATAGTTTTTCCTTTCGATACTAAAAAAAACATATTTATCGTCCGAGTTTGTTCAGTTTTACAAGTTATTAATTATAGCTGAGATGAGAATACATGTATCACAAAAACAGCTACATATATAAATGTAGATATATATTAATAAATAAGATATATTAAGATAAATATTATACTTTAGATTTCATAAGATTTAAACCTCCATTTTCTTGAAACTACATACTGTATGTCCGATTGTCATTTTTTTCTGAAATGCTTAAATTTTTAAAATAATATTGATATTAAATTTCTAATTGCAAACAAGTTATACTTCAGATTTCAGACGATTTAAACCTCCATTTTCTTTGGAGTTGCATATAATCTCCTCTGCATCCAGATCCCTGACATTAATGTACTTCTTTCTGCGATAATTGTTTTTATGGCCTTGGAAAGAAATCGTGACTTCAGATTTAAGCAAATGCAAATACAGTAAACGGTTGGTAACTACAGATGCAACAACACTTTCATTACCCAGCATTTTCAATGCATTTCTGGTGTATATCCTTGGGATGCAGCCACCTTGGCTTCGAATAGCAGGAAGAAATAAGAAGTGTTGCCAGGCGGTTTTGCAAGTTGACTAAAACAGCTTGAGGCAATTAAGCACTAAATCGTTAAATAATTTATAAAATGTTAAAATACAGAAATGATTTGCAAGTGAAGACATTTAAATTGGAGCATCATTAATTTTTAAATCATCTTTGTATTCAGTTTATTATTGGACGTTTTTCAAATTTCAAAGATTCTAAGATTTTTATTTAAGCTTACTTTATACACAAACTTCATATACAATACACTGGAATAAAGTTATCATTTCATTTAAATTGTTAGCTTTCTAAAACCATTTCTGTTGAAAGGGTATTCTGTAACGTTATTAGTGGTAAAAACTGCAGTAAAGCCAGAAAAACATTTTTCTTAACTCAACATTTACGTTTGCAAATTTCTTCGTTTGTTAGACTTTGAATCTCAAATGCCTTGTTAAATCTGTAATATAGCTTTGTCATTTCAAAGTATGTGTAGATTATAATCAATTATTGGAATAGGCCTTTTCAATATTAAAAACACCTGTAGTAGCTCATTCGTGCGAGAAATTCTAATTGCTAAGTATTTAATGACAGCGTTTTATATACAATTGATATAAATTTAATATTCTAAAAAAAAAGTGCTACACATTATTTGATATGCAAACTTAAAAACATTGATAGCGACTAGCCATCTTTACGACACCTTCCTTTATGTTCAATGATTAAACCTGAAAACAGAAAAAAAATTGTATTAAAATTAACAAACTGTAAAAAACAATAAAAACACAAATATAAACAGTTGTTATACGTGTATTTTCACCTGGAGTTTTATTGGCAGCGCAAATTAACGCTTCTGGATTTGAATAGTCGTTGCCATCACTGCCACAAACAGGTTCAAACCTGTTAGTACCGATGCATTTTTCAACATTTGGCTGCGGTGGTTGAGCGTGAACACATTTGAATGTGATAGTAACTGTTAATAATATAAAATTACAAATAACACTTTGTTATTATGGGTGAAACATTTGTCTCTTTGCTAAAAGTAAAATTAATATGCTTATTTTCATTTGTATATTGATTATGCATAGTTTCCAAACATTTTATAATAACGACCTTTAAGAATACTTTTCGAAATAATAGGAGATAATGTGATGTTTAATTGTTAAATAAATGCTAAACAAGCTCTAGTCATGACAAAGCACAATATTTACATATAGTTTAATTAAATGAACAGAGTGAGGCATTCTGTATATTAGTATGCATTTCTTGAATATCGTTCATATCATCAATTCAATTCAATTCAATTCAACTCAGTACCCTACAGTCAGCAACTAAATGTCATATGGTAGGGGGGTCGAGCCAATTTT
>JAQGAO010004568.1:0-14945 GCA_034697705.1 Ommatoiulus sabulosus
TTTATTAATCGCCGGGGGGGGGGGTTCCCCGGAATTTGCACATAAGCGCCCCGGCGCTTAATTCAGTTTTTACGGTACGCATTTCACAACATTTTATTTAAAATATTGCATTATTCGAGATGTATTTCAATCGAGTATATTCAATCGAGTATATATGCCTTATATACATGTACAGTATATAAGGCATAAAAACAGACTACGGGATCCGTGTCATCTCTGACGAAGAGAATATACATGTAACATCATGCTATCGCCAAAACCAAGATGGTTGAAAACTACATTCAGGCACAAACAACGCGAACTCGACAATGACGAATGTTGATAAACAGCTCGCCATGGCTGCAGATTTTTATCATGTTTTTGGAGGACAGATGCCGAAGAAAAAAATTAAATCAAACATCACACATGCGGGCAAGCATGCATGAACAGTCCAATATGTTTCATAGATCATTCACTTAGCGGAAAATCGTGTTCCGATATTTTCTTCCGACTTTTTTTTTTGGCCAGGTTTTTTTTCTTCTTCTCTGTATCTCTTACTGCCTTGATGGAGATGATTTTACAGTGGATATGGAACAGCCATCAATTCATCTCAGTCAATAGCGACTGAATGGACACGGCCAACAAAAAGGACGCGTGTATTTTCAGGGTGCGCAAATATAGAAACACAGGCGGACAGCGTTGGCCGATCTATTGATCTCATCTTTCAAGAATGGTTACTCTACAATTTTCTCGGTGTGCCCAGACGGAAATGCGTACGAGTGTCACACACACATCCATTGTTTGCCTTTTATTCTTGACAAGAAAATCGCTCCGTACGAACGACAAATGGGACCAAAAAAATGGCCTATGATCCTCTCTCCTCCATGGCAAAAGAGCCATTCTTTGCTTTTACTCTTGCCTGAAGAGCTTGTTTTGCCTGTTAGGGCTTACACAGAAAATCGTTTAAATCAAATGAGGCCGGTTGGATCACAAATCATTTCATGTTTGCTGTTTCTATAATTTAATAGCTAGAGCCAATGAGGAAAACGAGCTTTCCGGAAACTCGCATTACGGAGGCTTTTATTTCGAATAAACATTTAAGTTTTTCATCGGTGTTTATTCAGCCGTTCGCTTTCATCTGGCCACGAGTTTTGTTCTCGCACAAAGCCGGGCTTGTGGACAAAACAATAAGCTTTTATCAATCGCCAAGTAGAATATCTTCGTCAGAACAAATCAGACGCGAGTTTATAAACCGAACCCATTATACTCATATTTATCAATGATAGCTTTTCATGGTCTATAGGAGCTTTATCAACTAACCAAAAGAATGAATACGGAAATTATGTATTGAATGAAGGACGTTGTAATTAAGTGATCATTGTCGACGTATCAGATATTAAATCTTCAGGATCAAGTCGAACAACGAGCGGGTTCGTTGGTAAACTGCGGGCAGAAGTTCTCCGATTTTATTCCTCATGTTTTTTCTTTGTTATTTTTTTTTTTAGAAATTAAGCATTTAATGCAATTTTGCGAGTGCTGCAGTTTGCTAAATGTTATTGAAGATATATTCACATGGAAATGTTATTAACACCCTTCCATACTCATGTAGAAGGGCGTTTGGTAAACCCAAACTTAGTGAGCGTTTTGTTCAAAGAAATCCTACATGGCATAATTAACAATACATGTTTTTTGGGGTTATAAATGTAATCTTTACAGCAAAAATGGAATCAGTGCGCCTTATTGTATAGTGTTTTTAACTGATAACGTACGGTACTTTGAAAATTTGATCTGGAAGTAAAAACCAGACCGCGCATAGTCGACAAAAATAATTATGTTTGAGACTTGAGATAAAACACGCCAACATGTGGGACAAACGTGTATTTGAAGAAAAAAGGCTATTATTTCTTTTTGAGGAAATCCATTTGTTTTTGAGAAAATCCATTCATAGTCACCGTGCACGCGTTTAGTTGCACCCAGAGCTTTTCTGGAAACCATATGTAGGGTAATTTGCGTGCATACAAACTTGGTATATTTAATGATAATAACAATTTTAGGACAAAAATGACATGTGTTATGTCAGTCTGTTCAAAAACTGCGAAGTAAATTTCATTCAGGATCGCATGCATACAGTGTGCGACCAAGCAACAAATAACCTTAATTTTCAGTTGCCACTCAAAATTCTGTAAACATTTACGCATAATACTGTAGTTTAATTTGAGGCACTGGAATCTGGAACATTTTAATGCATATAGCGGATAGTGTTTTCTTCGCAGTCTAATGCCACTAAGATGCATATGTGCCACTTTTAAATGGAAAATCGCAAAACATGTGTGCTCGTTTTAACAAATCGAAAATATCTCAATATTTTAGAAAATAGATGAGGGTCATACCACTTAAGTCATACGAATACTAAAAGTTCTCTAGTTTTGATTTTACGCTCATCAATAGGTCACTTGGGTTACTTTCTGCAAAAAGCAAGTTTTTTCATAGTTCGATGTTCACTCGGTTAAAATAAATGAAGCAATGCATTTTTTTAAATGTTTATCTTAAAGCAGATAAGCGTATAGTTTCAGTTTGATATAAGACAAACCCTATGTTTAGAGACAGCAAAATTTATCAAACAAGAGTAATATCAAAAATTCATTAGTGCGAAATTGTATAGAAGAAAGCTATTTTTGTCACACGGCTTAGTTTAAAAGAAACAGGCGTATAGCATGCAAATGCTCTATATAAATAATTTAACTTCCAGGCATTACTTTTTGACAAAAGAACAAGGAAATATATGTATGCTAATTTTGTTCTGTGATGCTACCGGCCTGATTTTCTAAAAACAACAGATAGCTTACAAGTTACGGATAACGTCGACAGAGTATCAATCGACCCACGTTCAAATCTAAATATAGTATGTGGCATTTGCTATGAAAGTACTGTACATGTATATATGTACGAACCACTGTACGAAAATTTAGCTTGAAAATTGCAGAAGCGCAATGAGATCGATATAAAATACGAAAATTAGAAAATCACATGCATGGGGGTCAAAAGACAAATTTCGGACACATTTCCAACTTTAAACCTTTCCGTGTCAAGCCACATTCATCAACATTAATTTATTTACGTGTAGCAATTTCAGCAGTAACATTCTAGTCACGTATACATGTCGTATAGCATTATCGGCCTTTTATTTTACAAAAACCGTCAAACAAACTTAAGAATTTGCATAAAAATCGCTACTGAGATCAAATACGATACAAAGAAAAATTTGCGCCGCGCGTGGCCCAATTAAAGTCGTTAAGTTATCTTTTACTCAACGAATAGTAGGCCCTACTATCTTTCAAAATATTTAAAATTCTGCATCATATCGTGGATGAGCTAAACAGTAAACAGTGAATAGCACGAAGCACTGTATTTTTAGAATTTAGATTTCTAAAGTGAGATTCTGCCCCGACCTCTAGAGAATTTATTTATCTCGTACAAGTAGCAGAAGATAGGAAATACCGAAAAAAACATGAAAGCGAACTATGGTTTGCCGACTCTTTGCAGAGCTGTTTCAAATGCGTTCCGTATTTGCATATACATGTATGATGTATATGTACAGGCAGTATTCCTAATGCGTTAAAAACAAAAAAATCTTGGAACAAATAACAGCATGCTTTAATCATGTATACAGTGTATTATGAAACCCGCGATCGAGACATATGCGCGCTAAAAATTCCATGAACTCATTCAAATTTCCAATGGCATGTACAATTAAGATGTGAAAATATTTAACATTTCGTAAAATGTTAAATATATATGTAACGAAATAATGTTACTTTTGTTTCAGCGGTGTACGCAGTTTTTTCTCCCCCAGATACGGGCAAAAGTACATTACCTCTTTGACTCCCATAAGATCCTTAAGTGGCCAACATAAGGCGATTGTAATGAAAGCTGGCCATTTTTATGAGCATATGGCAGCCATCTGAATGTTGGTGAAAACATAAAACACGTCACCGCTGAACGCATTTCTAATCCGTTGCTGCGATATACAGGCGCAAATGTGATAAATGCTATCTAATTAAGGAATGGACTTTGACTCAACCGAAGTGATGTTGAGCGCAGGTATCATCTATCTAGCGCTTCAGGAGCCTGCGAAAATGGCGTAAGAGATTATTAACCCACGCCGCCTGGAAAATAAGCTAAAGGCACGTTGCTTCAGGAAACACTTATTCGTTATGCGCATATGGGTATATAGCGAGCGTGTAATTAGAGATTATGGGAAAGAATTCAGAGTCGTTGTGCATGGCTTCTCATGAATAAACACACTAACGTTTTACCGAGCGCCACATTAGCTCCAAACATGCACTCCCATATGATAACGACAACCCGAACAAGAAGCTTAACTTAAGCGGGTTTGTTAAAAAAAAGCTGACCATACTCTGTATAAGTAACCTGAAATGCGTATAGCTGCAGCTATTCACGAGTATAAATTTCGTCCATATAGTCGCCATTTTCCCTGCATGCCCATGCACGTTCAGCGAAGCAAGCTCACTTCGAAAGTGCTAATTTTCCAGTCTTAACTTTGAGATCATTTTTCTTCTTTGATGTATTGGCGAGTAGACGCAGGTCAGCGCTGACGTGCATGCGTAATGACTACAAATGATGCTGCCGATGAAACCAAATACGATGGAGCCATCCAGTAAGTTTAGACGAGGCTTTAAAGGCAATGGCAAACAAGAAATAAATCATTTCTACGTTAACACAAATGACTGCGAAGGGTCTGGTCATTTCAGCGTTTCAAACGGCATTTCTTGCAGCTTTCCATCCCATAAATCCCAGAAAGCGTGGCTCCTTTATAAAACAGCCATCAGAGTTGACTTTTAAAGACGAGCGTCTTGGTTGATGCTTGCTGAATGCAAATATTAACCCACATCATGGGAAGGGAAGAAGGCGTGCTTTCAGCCAACAAAGTTCGGATAAGGTGTCTTCTAACAATGGATATTGGCGAGGTTCTCGGATTACGCGATCACATTAACGTGTAATGTTAATGTCCATAACCATCAGAAAACCTCAAAACGCAGTTTACATTTTTTTATTTAAAAAAAAAATCAAGAAAAAATTGATTTAAACAAAGCATTACCGAAACAATGGCAGGGCTGTGTATAATACACAGCCCCACATTTTTAAGCGGGGTTATGTATTTTGGTGCAGGGAACTTCCAGTACAAATGTACATGCAGTTCGAAGTTCAAACTTTTCTTTCGGTTTTTAGTGTACATCGTTCGTTCGGGAATATAGCGTCTCTCTGTAGGAAAGTTTCCTACAAAAGGCAGTCGCTCTCACCATTCGTTGCAGCCATCATCCCGTGGCAGCCACTCTCCTCACTCTTTGTCGCCTTATACATTTTAAGACCGCAAATGCATTCAGTTGAAGAGTTGCACGTTTAGGAGTAAATGCCCTCGCCTACGTGCTATTTACCATCATGCATCGCATTTTGTCACACGGATGTTTGCGAGCCGAGCTTCACCTAGCTAAAGGGAAACTAAAATCAATACTAACTATTGTTAGATGAGAACAGAGTAGTCTCACATTGATTTTTTGCCAACTGATCATTCATTCGCCCTTCCCGCATATATCGTCTGCCACCCCATCCTGTACTTAACTGGCACGTGCATATTATCGTAGGAAACCATAAATGCGCCGCAAGCTCGACACGGTCGTAGCGAGCGCCGTAAGATATGATGTTTGTCATAGTTATACGCGCATGGGCACGACGAAAATCTCAACACATAAGCTTTTCTTAGCACCAACGTCATATATCGACGTTTTTGGTAGACGCAATGGATCCACCAGCCCATAAACGTTGTGAAATATTAGTTCGCTGGGCAGGTGCCCCAATGGGCATGCGCGCAGCTATTTGTATAAATACGTTTGCGTGGGGTGGTTTAACGATGTCATATTTGCTCGCAAATATCAAGTGCGTGCAAAGAAATTCCAGGTCCCAACAAAATAGTTATCGCATTATCATTAATCAATCCGCATTAAACCGCTTTGCAGCTTCAGAATTCTGCCAGCACTTAAAATTAAGAGCCTGCTATATGAGCTAGTCAAAGATCTGATCGTCTATATTTACTCAGAGTTCCTTATATAAAAATGCATCGATCTGGATATTCTTACAGACAGTGATGCGCTCGGATCAAGTTCCATCCTCGATCATACATACTGTATATTTATACACGTTATGACGTTGAAGAAACTGAATAGCAACGGAAATTGATAAGTTGGCAGTCGCTTCTGCTAAATGAAAGGATGCTGAGACTCAAACCTACCCACGCACACAAACGAATTTCAACTATAGGAAAAAGCCATCCTTTTTCGATAAATATTTTAAATTCGAGGTTATAAATGCGCCATTTTCACGTTCGTTTACCACCACGAGTCGTCACGATATATATGCACATATGATGACGCACTCCAGAGGGTTTTGACAGCGTTCAACACTACAATCTCGAGCAAACGAAGTCTTTCGGGATAGCTTGCTTTGAAAACCGACATCTTTAAATGTATAATCATCCATTAGATGGAGCATCATTAAATTAAAGTGTAATTAATAGCTCAATATGCCATCATTCGTTGATTTACTTTATAAATTATGAATATAGTCAGCGAGATTCCTCGTTTATTTTACGCCACGGTTAATTTGACGAAAATTGAATGTTTGCCCACTGCTTCTACACAGTAGATGTTACGCCAACTTAAAGTGAAGTACTAGCCAATTATGAATATCACTCGGAGGCATGTGCTCTTAAGTGGCATGAAGAAATTATTCTCTCGGTGCTTATTTATTTTCGGGCTATTTATCATTTTCTCATTGATTTTCACGCACAAGTGGGTATATTCATAATTCTATTAAACCACACTTTTACACTGGCCTGAATGCACGCTTGCAATAAGCAAATGCCTTGGGGCATTACCGGAGCTAGTACAGCACGCCGAATTTTCGAGTATTTTCCAAATAAAGAGTAAAGCGGATCGAACAAGATATTGCACTCGCCCACACTCTTTATATAAACAAGCTGAATTCGTCACCGCACTTTTCCATAGACTCGGACTCTCGAGAGATTTTCAATTTTAAGACATTGCAAATCATGCGAGGCTCATTTTCAACATGCTCGTGTAGTTCTGTCGGAAACGGCAGCTACAGGCCGCACATTATGTACGTGAAGTACAATTAACACATGTACAATGTACACGTAAATGCAAATTCGCAGGGATAATAAATACGATAAATGTTCACTCAAAAGCATTTGAGAATATACAAGTAGCTATTGAGTTTGAATACAGTTTAGGCCTACTCTTCAACAAAGTTCCATTTTTAAAGACAAGGAAAATTTCCCTTTTCCAACATTGAAATAACAGTTAAAGCACTACATGTAGACATTTTCAGTACATTAGTTATTTGCCTGCTGATATAAAGTATATGCTCCATTCACATTTTGTGATTTTTGGCTTTAGCAATTTTGCAACTTCGTACAGTAACTTCATGAGCCGGAATGTATGAGAATAACAGAACGAACTAACTCCGACACAAACTAAATCTCGAGCACGGTATACTGTGATCTCGAGTTGCTAAACAAATGTTTCGCATTTTAACTCCTATTTAGATCCAAAAATACGTTTTCATTCCGAGAGGTACAATTTGTCTCAGACTATCATCGAGGCGATTAGAAAGAAACAAATTCTGTCACGAGATTCGAGTCGCGCTACATATTCCCGAAACTTGGCTCGTTGGTGCGCTACTGCTATAGGTCGTTGTACCCTTCGCAGTATACACGCGTTTCTCCGAATGCTTTACATGCGCATGCGCATTTAGCGTTCTATACCGGTAATATATCACGTATAGCAGAGCGAACGGAGAGAATAATTTGCTCCTGCTAGAGCCAATTATGAATAAATCTCGCAGGAGCTTTTAAAAACAATCGTCGAACCGCCGTTTCCTGTTGCGAAAATCACGGGGGACAACCGAAGGCGACATTTGTTAACAAATATTCGCTTATTTTCCCTCTTTAGCAAGTGGTTGGATATCCGGGGGGAAAACTTGGGAACTATTAGCGGTCCAACGTTGCCAGCTTTCCGAATGACTATTTTGATGAGAATTCGCTGCATCAGACGCTCACCGTTTATTAATGGCGCTGGTTTTAATTAACTCTCCGGCGGCAATTGCAATGTCAGCGAAGAAGAAACGCAGCTTTCCAGCTTCATTAACTGCCGAGAAATATGCCATTGCAATTACCGGGAAATCAATACGTTCAGTTTTTAATTATTCGGATGGCGAACACCTTTAAATCTGCGACGTTCACTTACGTCGCGAAAACACCGACAATTCAAGCATTGATTAGACAGCTACGTAAGAATATCAAATTTCCGTCCACGATAAAATTAAGATTTTTAAAACTGTTTATGGATATCGGTTCGAGGTTTGTTTAATCGAGCATCAGCTTTCTTTGATTTCTCAAACTGCATGGCGAGTTGTAATCCTTCTAGTAAAACCGATTGAATATTTAATAGTCGAACAGGCTAGGTTTAGGGGCAAATTATAAATGTGAAGAAAGTTCAATTTGTAAGCGTCAATGTTGACATGTATGTTGAAAACAATTCAGTCTAAGCAAACTTCCTGCATGAATGCTACTTTTCTTTTATCCTGTAAGCTTATATACATGTACATTGCATCTGATAAATGGATCAATATACAGTATAGCCATCATGCTAGTTGAACTCTTCAGTCACGATGTAATAACATTATTTTTCAAAGCAAAACGGATCAAACTGGGGAACATTTGTCGAAAATACGAGATCGTATCCTCGACCCGACATTTCAAACGTTGGTTTTGCAGGTCATCGATTCAAATTTTATTTGGATACGCGTATATTTAATCTTTGACGTTATAACCACTGTAAATCCCTATTACACCTCGATCAGATAAGATTCGTCAAATGTTCCTTGTCCACTGGAAAACATCAGTTGATATACTTTCAGCACGTATATATACTGTGCTTTTAGAATGAAGGACATGCATATGCCGTGAATTCTATAGATAACTTGCACATGACGTCACGAAGCTCGTGGGTGTGGCTAATGTGGCTTGGTGTGCATTGTGGACGTGTTGTGGGCTGGGTACATGAATCTGAGAATCGTGGCGCTAATAAGTAAAATTATAACTTATTCTAAATACTAAGAAAATGATCTATTAGATAGTATCACTTACCGATGAATAGATTTTTTACCGAAATATAAATATTTTGATGCTGTTTTGCCGCTGCAAATCAAAAATTGTGTGAATTTTCTCATTTATTTCTAAATAAATAATTAAATAAAGTAATACCGTAATTCAAAATGATACATGGAACGAATGCGCCTGCCCGTCTGCACGTGCAATTTATCTATAGCAAAGGTAATCATTTTTGCCACAGCAAAATTATGAAGTACCCCAAAAGGTCTGATCTAGGCGGAGCCAGTACGCGTCGTCTGCTTGAGAAAGCAATCTATTGGGGTCTAACATTTCATAAAACCATAATTATTTAAATTGATAAATTTATAATATGAGGTCTTGTAATTATTTGTATGGAGATTTCTGGTAAAAATTGGCCTCAATGTTCATCTTTTAAACTTTTTATTAAACTCCCAAATTTGAAAGGAAGTTTATATTGGTTATTTTCCACTTCACAGTGGCTGCTTTAGTCAAATTTGAAATGGCACGTTTTTTTACGCAATTTTGGCAACGTCTTAAGCTAGGAATCTCTTCGTATACGTCAATGCAGATCCCAGTTAAGGAGCCTGGTGTTTCAAATGGCCTTTTGCTGAGTGATCACTTAGCTTCGTCCGCATAATAAAAAGCCATTGTTCATCTCGTGTTGGATCACAACAAGTCGCATTGGCTTCGCTGAAACATTCGTGTCGACTATCTATCTTCATCAGAATCAAATATCTATCTGCAGCGTGCATCTTGATCGTTGCACTGTATACTGTATTTAAGCGATGAAATCCATTCGGCTATTACTAACATCTTTATTATTCAACACGCTTTAAACTTTCTTCTTATATATCGCTGCCGTAATAATCATCAGCTTGAGGTAGTTACTTTTCACGCGGAATTTTACGATACATACGGCACTCTCGCGAATAGCAACATTCATATGGGGATTGAAAAAGATTTATTCTTCAAATAAATGGGAATATCCATTGTGATTTAGAAGCCGCATTGAGAGCATGCCGTCTCCGAAGTAATCTTGCTGGCCTATTATTTATCCTTCGTTATTTCAACAAGATAAAATTTAGGGCAAGCAGGCGCAGATTTCATATTTCACGCCATAGAGGGAGGAAAAAAAATTAAAAATCGAGAATTTCGCGTGACTTTTAGGAAGTCATTTTAACGTTCGTATACAAAGCGCAAATATCATAAATTTTAAGACACGTCCTTTCCTTTTAATTTAAAAGTTATTATCCCGGGCTTCCAAACAAGGCACATAACTAAAATAATAATAGGTGGTAGGTATGCCCAGATTTTAATTGCCTATCAAGAACCAAATTAAAATATAATTATTAACATAATCACTACTACACCAGTTAGATACTCGATACAATTGCCATTATATTTGTTTAATAAACGAAACGACCATCTATTTCACCAAATGGCCTTTTGTGGTAATGCAAATTTCGCACGATGATAGGTGTAGCTGTAATATATCAGATAATTAATGGACCTATACCACTAGCTATCTCGCGAGTAGATCACAGAAACGTATTGCACGCTCTGTAAACTACGCAGTTAATGACCAATTTATAATTTTCAGTCCATTAATGACATTGATTTTGAGCATGGTCATCCATTAACTCAAATTTAATAGATGTTCAAGAAAAAAGTGAATAGTTCGTTAAAAGTCACGCGTGTGGGCTTGCCGTTTTAACCAGAATTATATATCCGAAAAATGCGTCTCAAATTAATGGGTGTGAAGGACTGATTTCAAGATGGCTGCCACCAATGAGCGTAGACACTAGCTTATTTTCTATTTCTTTTCCATTATATATACTTGCATTCTTAAAATATGTCCTTATCAATCACAATGAATATTAATTCGGATTTACATAACTAATACTTTAATTACTTAGGTCTCCTGTGGTGCAGAAGACGAGATGTTATGAAAATTTATGGCAAGTATTCATGACAACAAGAATATAAAATACAAGATTCACTCAATGCTATATGAACTCCACTTTCAAAATTACAAACCGATGTACCGTCTCGAGTAACAACTCCCAAATATTTGTTCATGGAATGTTAATCATGCGCACAGTAGATGAATATTAAGACATTTCAGCGGGTGAATTTTCCTCTTAAATATAAACTGATATGAACATTCCAAGTCAAATCAATTTGCAAAATGTCAACTAAGAGGAATGTTATGGTAGAAGTACATGTACAATCATAATAAGCTGTCGAATAAAGCGAAGGCAATATCGTCATGCTTTATTTTATTCCAGCATGACAGAATTCCTAAATTAATTATTTTCAAGTTGAATTCGCGAAATGAACGTGTATGAAAGATGTCAGAAAGCTCGACAGCCAGTCGTATATCATTTCATTCGTGTTGCTTAATAACCATCTTAAAATCATATTTAATATGAACATGATTTTGAAATTTACATAAAAACATTACTTATTTCAAATAAAGCTCAAATTGGATAGATCGATAAAAAATACATTAAGACAGCTCATCTTCAAGACTACCAGACACATGCATGATAAAGTAAAAAAAAACCAAGAAAATATACATCGATGCTGAATTTAAGAATAAATAGAAAATTAATTCAAAACACGAAACTCGTGATAGTACGATAAGGCAACGACATTTAATTGGAGCAGCCTACATGGCTGATTAATTCCCCGTGTCACATATGTTGTTGATAAACAACTTTATCCCACACTATATTTTCGTATGATTATGCGGGTCCTCATCATTCAGAATTGTAATAAAAATTTAATATTTAAGATAAGCTAATATTAAGTTATTTTTCAGCATGCATACTCACGCGTTACCATGCCTTATAGTTAAGAGACGCCAGATGGGGTCACAGTTTGGGAACATTTCCTGTTGTTGAAGTAATTTTCAAGAAATAGAAAGCATCTGCAGTTGAAACAACTCGTACGCTATAGGCGTTATAAAACGCCCTATAACAAGAACTAAAGTAATAACTTAAGAAAGCTGTTTGATAAGATGAGGCCAAGTCGTTCACCCTCTTTCGACGCTGCCTGTATATTGCTAGCTTCGACGTGCCATAATAATTTATATATTTACCAAACATGTAGTAAATGTAAGTGCATGTTCATAACTTTATTAATATGCATCCTCCACCTTAATTACATAAATTATCTCGACTCGATGCTGTCATGCCCATAAACACGAATTGCTCATCTAACAACATTACATGCTACAGAAAACTCGAATTCATCGGGTGACTTGAGTCTGAAAGAAACTGATGCAGCTTCTGTGTACATTCTTTATGAAAACATCACCGCATGCTTTTTATGAGCTTAAATTTCAAAATTCAATATACCAGCCATTACTAACTTTCCATATAGCTTTACGAGATAATATTAAGGAAAATTAATTTTGTTTCACGTTATTGAAAATGCGTGACCAGAGCTTGATGGTAACATCGAACTTGTAGCAGATTATGAAATTCAATTACTACAGCAAAGAACTGGTTAGTTGCAACTATTCTTTTTAATATTGAAGCTGCCGAAAAGTAAATCTCCCAAATAACTGCTAGATAATTTACATCATAAGATAATATAAGCGACTTAAAACAGGAAGCGGCATGCGTGTTGCATTTAAAAACCATGGTTTCCAACTCTAAATTTCAACTAAGAGAAACACCAATAAAAACGCAATATAAATATCTCAAGATCATATATTTAATAAATTTATTAGGTAAAGTGCGTGTTTTTATTGAAACAATTTTAAACCGTTTAATTTATCAATATAAGTAAAAAGTACATTGTGAACTACACATGTCTAGCTTCACCTCGAGGCATTTCTAGCCTTATTTTTCATTAAACTCCGCCAACAGTTGAATATATAAGAATAAGTTGACCTCTACATAGACGAAAATGGCCTCATTCGATTGACTGAATCGGAAAAACGAAACTACGACCACACACTGTACTAAGTAATGTAGAGCAACGATCGTCGAAAAGCACCTGGCTATCTCTGTTGGCTATAGTGGTTTGGAAGTCCAAAGGTCTATGACATCTACAATCTATAATCACGAACCAAAGGCTGGCAGGAGCTTACTCTTTAAAGCCC
The DNA here is from genome assembly GCA_034697705.1 of Ommatoiulus sabulosus. NCBI lineage: Eukaryota > Metazoa > Arthropoda > Diplopoda > Julida > Julidae > Ommatoiulus > Ommatoiulus sabulosus. Next base: position 13,323 of record JAQGAO010004568.1, read on the forward strand.
TGGAAATAAGCTCGTGAATAGAATACCATTCCGAATGAATTATTTAAATATAAAGCATATAAAGGTAGATGCTCGCCGGCAATGCTTTGAATTACGCCAAATCCATCTTTAGGCAAGAGGACAAAACTTTCAATACTGTTCAGGTTTAATTCCAAAAATACTACTTTACTACACGACATTCGAGATAATCGTTGAAATGATCTTAGGTAGTTTTCCCCATTTATTCCCCATAAAAGAAGAAATACCACCTGGCTGACGAATCTACACGTAGATTCGTAGATACACGTCAACATCAACTTTCTATGTTGGTTCAGAATAAGGCATTTAGCTCGAGCAAAGGAAATATACTGTATAGCTTGTACTGTATATCAGCCAAGTGCACTAATTGGTGCCAGTTCATTTTTTGAAAAGTAAATTCCGTTATCTCCCGATTTGGATGCCGAGTACAGGACACCATGCATAGTTATAAGTTTTCACTCTAAAAAACACCAGCTTTTCAACAGAATTTGAACATGTCGAGTATATTAAATTGCTTTTTTTTTTAAAAAAAAAGTTACACATAGAAACGCAGCGAAAATGACTGCGTGATACGACGCTTCGTATCCAAAGACGTTCGCACCTCTCCCACCATCAGTTCTACATGAATTACAGTTTAATAGCTTTGACATCGAGAGGCGTTCTAGCTGTAATTCTACCCAAGGCACGAATATCTCATCATTATCTGTTAGCAATGCACCCGGGCATTATGCCGCGCCTCTAATCTTTCCGATTCTCTGAAGATTGCACCGAACCGCTCCACAATAACTCGGCACAATCCAATTAATTCATCTCTTATTTCCCCTCAGAGTGATTTAGATTACCCAGGTTTTTTTTACACAAATCCATCACGTTTGGTGGCCCGTGCATACAGGACGAAGACTATTTATGAAATAGCATGCAGCGCGCTTATCCCTATCGCCATAGTTGAACTTCCAAATTAAAATAAACCTAGATGCATTCAGTTGCTATGGCCACCAATTACCCCCATGTTGGTCGACGCTGTGGTCCAAATATTAAATGCCACTGGGTAAGTCTATTGCTATATTAAGCCTACTCACGGGTGAAATGGGCAGGAGCGTAGGGGGCAGCGGCGGAGATCCGCAACGTCAACATCAATAATGAACTCGTGAAAAATTGCACCCCTGCGCCGCCTGCTTACAATAATTAAACTATACGAAGATAAAATGATATTCCTTTAATAAAGTTCTTCGTATACAGCGCGGACTTAAGCAACAGCTGCGTGGCTTAAAGATGGCAAACTGAACTGCAGCCTCCATTTAAAGCAAAGCTTCATCCGATCATCCCACACACGCAACACGTCGATTTATTATTAGCAGCAAGTCACTCCATTTTATCGTTATCTCCATTATCTGCAATCATGATAGCCTTCGGATTTGCAACAATTTGACCATTACCAACACGCTTAATATAAGCATTGAAAAACAACTTAATACGTTAAGTGGTTTCAGCAGGATTACTATGCATAAAACAGCACGAAGTGAAATCGTGTCATGACCCTCGCCCTTGGCCTATGGTAGGCGGGAGGTCATGGGTTGGCTTGGGAATGCCTGGGTCGGCCCTGGC
>JAQGAO010004569.1:0-14944 GCA_034697705.1 Ommatoiulus sabulosus
CGACGTTTTATGCAGCAATTAAGGAAATTTAAAGTCCGGTTAATGCATCGCCGGATAATCGATACGTTTTTATTTATTGTTTTTATTTATGAAAATTTTGTGAAAACAATTTCCTTTTCTAAAAGTTATCAAAAGTTCGACGTTTTATGCAGCAATTAAGGAAATTTAAAGTCCGGTTAATGCATCGCCGGATAATCGATACGTTTTTATTTATGAAAATTTTGTGAAAACAATTTCCTTTTCTAAAAGTTATCAAAAGTTCGACGTTTTCAGCAATTAAGGAATTTTAAAGTCCGGTTAATGCATCGCCGGATAATCGATACGTTTTTATTTATTGTTTTTATTTATAAAAATTTTGTGAAAACAATTTCCTTTTCTAAAAGTTATCAAAAGTTTGACGTTTTCAGCAATTAAGGAAATTTAAAGTCCGGTTAATGCATCGCCGGATAATCGATACACCACGCTACGAGTAGAGTTAATCGATGTATCGATCTTATTGTTCTGACATCGTCATTATCACGCCGTTGATTCCAATAATTGCGCCAAAGTGAAATTATTTTTGCTTCTTTGGAGATGTCAGAGAAGGCTGTTGCTCCTCTCTTCTGTCTTTGAAGAGGTCTTCTAGAGAAACCCATCGATTCATCTTATTTCTTTTTTTTTCTTCAATTCGCTTCATTGTTCATCTCGTTCATCTACTTTTTCTTCTTCTGCTTTTCTTCTTGTTCGGCATATGCAAATTAAAGCTGGTGAAATGATGAAGTGAATGCCACCGCGTAATTTGTCCATTGAAGAAGGCCTTCTTCCTATTGATTTGTCGCCCCTAGGACTTGTTGTTCGCGCGACGATGCGACGAAAGGCATTTTCAACAATAACAATTTTACTTCCGCTCCAATAACATCTAGCTCTAACCTCTTGCAAAGCTGCTTCAGACCTCTTACTTTTCAGGCTTCAACTTCTGGAAACGACGTCCGTTTTTACAGCATTGCTCAAAGTCCCTTGTAAAATCTCGACTTTGTCAATGGTTTTTGTGAATGGACTTTGTCGATGTTTTTTTTGACAATGGACTTTTCCAATCGGCTTTTTTACTGTGTTTGTTAATGAACTCTGTCATGAGTTTTTGACAATGGACTTTGTCAATGTTTTTTCTCAAACGACTTTGATGTCGGTCTTTGACAATGGACTTGGTCATGGATTTGTAACAATGGACGTTGTCGTGGGTCTGTGTCGATTGACTTTATCATGGGTCCTTGTCAATTGACTTTTATTATGGGCTATACTCCATGACCCATGACAAATTTCATTGACGGAAACTACTGTATCATGGTGATTTTCAATGATTAAAGTTGATTAACAAAGACCCATGATTAAGTCAATTGACAAAGACCTATAATAATGTCCATGGCATTGACAAATTAAGACACATACAATGTCTATTGACAAAGTCTTTAGTCATACAAAGTTTATTGACAAAAGTCATTGACAAAGTTCATTGGCAAAAACCATTGATGAAATTTATCGATTAAAGTCCACTTTCCACGGGTCTTTTTGGGACTTTAATCGATAAATTTCATCAATGGTTTTTGCCATGAACTTTGTCAATAGACATTGTATGTGTCTTTATTTGTCAATGCCATGGACATTATTATAGGTCTTTGTCAATTGACTTTGTCATGGGTCTTTGTTAATCAACTTTTATCATTGAAATTCACCATGATACAGTAGTTTCTGTCAATGAAATTTGGCATGGGTCATTGTGAATGGACTTTATCATGGGTCTTTGTCAATCGAAATTGCCATAGGTCTTTGTCAATCGACATTGTCATGGGTCTTTGTTAATCGACTTTTATCATTGAAATTCATTAATATAGTTTCTGTCAACGGACTTTGTCCTAGGTCTTTGTCAATTGACTTTATCATGGGTTATTAACATCAATGAAATTTGTCAACAGTATTTGTCAGTGGACTTTCAAGTGAATGTTTAACTATGGACTTTGTCATGGATCTGTGTCAATAGACATTGGATGTGTCTTTGTCAATGGACATTGTCATGGGTCTTTGTCCAATGACAATGTCATGGGTCGTTATCCAATGACATTGTCACGGGTCTTTGTCCAATGACAATGTCACGGGTCTTTATCCAATGATATTGTCATGGGTCTTTGTCAATGGGCATTGTCATGGGTTTTTACCAATGGACATTGTAAAGAGTCCTTGTCAATCGATATTATATCGGGTTTTTGACATAACTTTTTATCGAGGAGCTTTTTCAATGGTCTTCTGTTTGTTGATGGCGACTTTGAAGAACTGTCCAATAATACAAAATGCTTAGAATAAATACATTGTTTTTTCTGTTGTATTGGCAACATTCTGCATACGGATATTAAAATTTTCGGGAAAAAATATGTAGAAAATGCTAAAATAATACAGTAAAATATAAAACATAATTAAATCATTATGTGTTTGGATAATTTGTGTATTTCCTTCTCTTTCTCAAGAAGCTGCTATCATCTCCCAAATTAATGACTTCGTTCTCTAGTCTCGTTTTTACACGATTTTGCATTTGAATGTCTGATAATTGTGCGGAATAAATAAAGCAACGATCGATTCGTTATTTTTAATCATTGTTAAACCCGCTTTTCCAAAAGTACATAAAAGAGAAGAAGTGCGCTCTCAGAGAGTCTTGTTAAAAGGAGGTTTTCTTGTTTGGCCACTAGACCACGAACCCAAATTGAGAAACATCTCTTAAAACCATTCATTATTTTTCACTACTTGAAAAAATAAGGAGAGAGAGAAATGCAAATAGACTTCAATTAAAGAGTGTTGACTTCGTGCGAAAATCTTAAGGCTTTTGCTAGACTTAGTTCTTGGAAAACGAGCTTCTTCAAAAGTAAAAGTCAACGAAGGGTTAACTCTAGGCTTAATCGAGCTATTTCGTACATGGTTCGAGTACCTTTCGAGTACGTACTTTCAAAGATATTCGCGAACATAAGTTTCTGACAAAAATGCAGGAATTCAATTAACGAATTAGGATTATAAGATATTGTACGAAAACTTGTCAAGAACTTGTTGGCGAGAAATCTAACACGTTTAGAAAAGTTCGTATTGAAGTTATGTTTTGATATGCTTTTGCTTTTGTTTTTATAAGGTTTTGCTCATGTTTTAATAAGGTTTTGCTCATGTTTTAATAAGGTTTTGCTCATGTTTTAATAAGGTTTTGCTCATGTTTTAATAAGGTTTTCCTCATGTTTTTATAAGCTTGTGCTTATGTTTTTATAAGGTTTTGACTCATGTTATACCTTATTAAAAACTATGAAAAACCTTATTAAAATATTTTTTTATGTTTTATTAAGATTTTTCTCACGTTTTAATAAGGTTTTGCTCATGTTTTAATAAGGTTTTGCTCATGGTTTAATAAGGTTTTGATCATGGTTTAATAAGGTTTTGCTCATGTTTTAATAAGGTTTTGCTCGTGTTTTTATAAGCCTTTGCTCATGTTTTAATAAGGTTTTGCTCATGTTTTAATAAGGTTTTGCTCATGTTTTTATAAGCCTTTGCTCATGTTTTAATAAGGTTTTTCTTACGTTTTATTAAGATTTTACTCACGTTTTAATAAGGTTTTGCTCATGTTTTAATAAGGTTTTGCTTATGTTTTTATAAAGTTTTGGTCATGTTTTAATTAGGTTTTGCCAATGTTTTAATAAGGTTTTGCTCATATTTTAATAAGGTTTTGCTCATGGTTTAATAAGGTTTTGATCATGGTTTAATAAGATTTTGCTCATGTTTTAATAAGGTTTTGCTCATGTTTTAATAAGGTTTTGCTGATGTTTTAATAAGCTTTGGCTTATGTTTTAAATGCTTTTCCTCATGTTTTACTAAACGTTTGAATACTTGTCAAAAATCTGTTTGCGAGAAACTGACGTGTCTCAAAAATGTTGAATTGAAGTAATGTTTTATACATGTATATGCTTTTTCTCTTTTTTAATAAACTTTTGCTTATACTTTAATATGATTTTTTTCATGTTTCAATTAATAAGCTATATCGCTTATGTTTTAATGTTATTCTGCACTTGTTTTAATGAGATTTTGCTGGGGTTTTAACAAGCTTTTGCTGGGGTTTTAACATGCTTTTTTTTTGTTATTTATTAACATTTTTCTCGTATTTTAAAAAGCTATTGCTCATGTTTCACTAAACGTTTGAAAACTTGTCAAAAAACTAGTTGGCGAGAAATTGTCACATCTCGAAAAGTTCGTATTGATGCCATGTTTTAATATGCTTTTTCTTGTGTTTTAACGAGCTTTAGCTCGTGTTTAGACATGTGTTTAGAGCTCATGTTATAACAATTATTAATCATTTATTCGTATTTTAACAAGCTTATGCTCTTGTTTTAAAACGTTTTTAGATCTAGGATTGAAAAGCTTTTGCTCTTGTTTTAACAAACTTTTGCTCGTTTTAAAAAGCTTTTTGCTCTTTTTAACAGGCTTTTTTGTTGTTTTTACACATGCTAATACAAGGTACTTAAGGCTCGTTATTGTCATGTTTGCTAAATTTGCTGATCACAATATCGTTGAAAAGTTAACTTTTAAATTATATATTCTATACTTTTATTATACGCATGTGTATAATTTCCAATGAACAGCAGCTCGACTTGATTATAGTTCGTTTACCTTTTGATGGGAATGCCCTGACAAATTTTCATCGGAAAATTATATACATGTATAAAACTATAACAAATGCAGCAAAATAATCCCACAAAATTTTCCCCTTGTACATGTTGACAGAATGTAAACGAGCATCTAACATAGAGCAAAATGTAAGCGCAATATGTTATCAACACGATTTTAAAAGCATATGCAAAAGATATTATAAACATGTCCAATTTATATTATCAAAACATATTTACAAACGTTTTTAAAGACACATAAAATGTATATTTTTAAAACTTATGTGAAAACATTTTTAAATAAAAGTGAAATTTATATTTTCATAACATATGTAAAAACTTACACGTAATATATATATATTTTTAAAACATATTTACCAGCATTTTTAAAGACAAGTAAAATTTATATTAATAAAACATGTGAAAACATTTTTAAAGAAACGTACAATTTATATTTTCAAAACATGTTTAAAACATTTTTAAATACACATAAAATTTAATTTTAAAACATTCTTAAACAAGCCTACAATTTATATTTTCATTACATATTTAAACATATATTTAAAGACACGTGAAATTTGTATTTTTAAAACATATGTGAAAACATTTTTAAATATACATAAAATTTAGATTTTAAAACATGTGAAAACATTTTTAAATACACAAAATTCAGATTTTAAAACATTTTTAAAAAAATTTTTAAAGACACGCAAAATTTATATTTTTAAAACATGTTGGGAGCATTTTTAAAGAAACGTACGTTATATTTTAAATCATGTAAAAACAATTTTTTAATACACGTAAAATTTGAATATTTTATGACATATCCAAAACATTACATTACAAACATCCAAAACGTGTAATTTAAATTTTTTAAAAAGATAAACAACAAGTGTAATATGTAAACGAAAAACTAACTATTCTACGAAACTATTATTACGAAACTTTCTTTTCAAAAATTTAAAATAATTTCAAAAAATTATTTGTTGATATGCAACAAATAACAAAAAAAATTGAGTTTCACGTCAATGTAGAATGTTGTAACACGCTACATTGACGTGAAATTCAACATGAAATTAGCACAAATTCCACCTGAAAATTCACACGTTTTCAAGGCGTTTCAAGTGTGGCCTGCTATTTGTACGAAAATATTATTTTTACTAAATGTAATTTCGTAGCTGAATTTTTGGGCAATAAATTGAGGCTGGTTTTCTAATTGGCGTTCATTTCATGGTCTCGGGTGATTTGATCCGAATTTTTATGTTTTTGGTGTTGACCGTTAATGAAATGCCCGAGCGCCAATGGTTAACCGTATTAATTAAAACTAGGCTTAATGACGTCATTTTCCAAAGGCGCTCGGTGCAATTACCTTTATTACCATTTTTGAAATAGAGAATCGATGAAAGAGTGGGTGATAAATTTCTATCAAAACGCCATTTTGTTTTCCCGAAAGGATTTTTCATTTAGCTGAAAGTCATTCTCAGCTTTTGGTCCGTTTACGATTATTGGCCTCTCGTTACCATATTTCGATATTAATTTCGGACATTTTTAAATGTCCCGAAGCTCACGCTGAAACTCACGATTAGATTTTTGATGTCTCGTCCTGAGTGGCGTTCGACGCTTTGTTCCGGTATTTTATGGACCCTTTGGGAGCGCTTTTGGTCCGATGGCTCCAGCGCCTTAATTGACACGGACGCCATCTTTAATCGAAACGCATTGTACATTAGGCTCAATTTGTGATTACAATCCAGGATTTTTACCTACCAAAAAATTGTAATTTCAATAAATTTATATGAAATTTAGAAAAAATAGCACAAATGTTTTGAAAGATGTAACTTTTCCACAAAAAAAAAATTATCAACGCTTTTTTGTGCGATAATTTCAACACATTTTTTGAAGAATTTCAGTGTTTTTTTTTAAAAATATCCAACGCTTTTTTGAGAAATTTAACTCCCTTTTGCAGGAATTTTGAACGTTTTTTTTGTGAGTTAATTTCAACACATTTTTGGAATTATTTCAATGGTTTTTTGAAAAATATCCAACGCTTTTTTGCAGGAATTTTGAACGCTTTTTTGAGGCGTTTATCAAAAAATTATCAACGCTTTTTTGTGCGATAATTTCAACACATTTTTGGAAGAATTTCAGTGTTTTTTTGAAAAATATCCAACGCTTTTTTGAGAAATTTAACACCTTTTTGCTGGAATTTTAAACGCATTTTTTGTGAGATAATTTCAACACATTTTTGGAAGAATTTCAATGCTTTTTTGAAAAATATCCAACGCTTTTTTTCAGGAATTTTGAACGCTTTTTTGAGGCTATATCTGCGAGATATGACGTCATTATTGAAACAAGAGACTTCAAAATATCGATAAAATGGGGTCAATAATTAAAACAATGATGTCATTAGTTCAAAACTGACGTCAATTATTAAAAATTAGCGATGTAAGTTAATAAAAATTTATATGAACAAATTTATATGAAATTTAGAAAATATAGCACAAATGTTTTAAAAGATGTAACTTTTCCACAAAAATAAATTATCAACGCTTTTTTGTGCGATAATTTCAACACATTTTTGGAAGAATTTCAGTGTTTTTTTTAAAAAATATCCAACGCTTTTTTGAGAAATTTAACACCTTTTTGCAGGAACTTTGAAGGTTTTTTTGTGAGTTAATTCCAACACATTTTTGGAATAATTTCAATGGTTTTTTGAAAAATATCCAACGCTTTTTTGAGGCTATATCAGCGAGATATGACGTCATTATTGAAATACGTTTGGTAGGATTTTTACCTACCAAAAAATTGTAATTTCAACAAATTTATATGAAATTTAGAAAAATATAGCACAAATGTTTTAAAAGATATAACTTTTCCACAAAAAAAAAATTATCAACGCTTTTTTGTGCGATAATTTCAACACATTTTTGGATGAATTTCGGTGTTTTTTTGAAAAATATCCAACGCTTTTTTGAGAAATTTAACACCTTTTTGCAGGAATTTTGACCGCTTTTTTTGTGAAATAATTTCAACACATTTTTGGAAGAATTTCAATGCTTTTTTGAAAAATAACCAACGTTTTTTTGCGGGAATTTTGAACGCTTTTTTGAGGCTATATCAGCGAGATATGACGTCATTATTGAAACAAGAGACTTCAAAATATCGATAAGATGGCGTCATTAATCAAAACGATGACGACATTAGTAAAAACTGACGTCAATTATTAAATATTAACGATGTGAGTTAATAAAAATTAGTTAGTCAAAACAAGTGAGACGTCATTAGTAAAAACTGACGTTGAATTTGTACGATAAGATGACGTCAATTGTTAAAAACTAGTGACGTAAATTAATAAAAATTAGTCAAAATATAGGCGAGTCAAAATGACGTCATTTACGTCTAAATTGTATGACATTCATTTAAACTGCTGTTAGAATGAATGAGTAACATATGACGTCATTGATTCGACCAGTGACGTCAAAATATACATGACAAGATGGCGTCAATCAAAACGATGACGTCGTCAGCATGTACTTAGAATACACTTAAAAACACATGTATCTGAAGACTGAAGTATGTACTTGACAACGCCCTATGTATTTTTAAGAACAAATTTACATACTAAGCATGCTCTTAAGAACACAAGTTTATGCTATGACTGCACTTAAAGACCGACCAAGGTGGCTGAGTGGTTATTATTCTTTCCTCGCATTTGGTACACCCGGGTTCGATTCCCGGTTGATGCAAGCTTTTTTTTCTTTTTTTTTTCAATTAAAATACATTTTATTAGGATGTAAAATTAAAGATATCATTGAAGATATCAAACCACGTGGTAAGAAAGTACCGAGCAAGGTGGCTGAGTGGTTAGCATTCTCGCCTCGCATTCGGTAGACCCGGGTTCGATTCCCGTGTCGGCTATCCTCGATTGTGGTTTTTCATGGTTTCCCACAATGCCTTTAGGCGAATGCTGGGGTAGTTCCTATATTAAATCGGCCATGACCGTCTTAATTCTTATCCCTTTCATGATAGAACAATGTCGCGGCCATCTTGTGAGTCGCGCATTTTTATTAATTACGATGAAATCCGAAGATTATAAACATTACTTTTAAAGAAAAATTACTCGTAAAACATTTAGGCAAATATTATTTTTAATTTTAAAATTATAGAAAGTAAAGATTTTTATTAGGGCGTAATGTAATAATATGATCAGACACGTAGCAAACACGTAGCAAAAAACCGACAAAAAATGACACTATTTTTTGGTCATTTTTTAATCATTTATCAAAAATGACGTCATAAAATATGACGTTAATAAGGAAACGAAAGAGGTTTCACAGGATTTCTCCAGAAATTTCATTTTCAATTTCCCCTGAATTTCCCAGGTTTTAAAAAAATGTCTCTGACCAATGACAACATTAAAAATTACCTTTTTATCCTAAATTTACGGTGGGAATTATTTTCTAAAACTTACTAACGACAAGTTTTTAAAAATTTAAAAAAATTGCGCGAAAATTTTTTAAATTGGGAAAATGTTGTAAATTAGTGCACGGAAAACGTGGATAATTTTGCAAATTGCTACTCGGACCATAATGGAGTACTGTATATGACAAGATTACATTGCATTTCCTGGACTTTTTTTTAAAATAAGCCATTTATCCTCGACTTCTCACTAACTTTTCCAGACAGGAACTAAAATACTACATAACTTATTGTTAATTTATTGTTTATTTTAATCGAATTCATTTTTCAAAATGGTTCATTAAATGGTTCATCTTTTAAAATCGCTATATTAATTGCTACGCTGTTCCCATGTATTTAGCCTTTTAAAAATGACAACAAGCTAGCGTCACCTAACGGAAAGCCAAAAGACATCCCTTACCATAGAGAAAATGGCCACTGCACAGGACTGTTCGTTTAGTAGGCTATAGAAAAGGTTATGCATCCGGTAGACCCGGGTTCGATTTCCTGTTTTATGCATGTTTTTTTATTTTCTTAATTTTTTTTTAAAATAGACATTAGATTGTATAGGCCACAAATGGTAGACATTGGACAAAGCTAAAGGGAAAAACCTGAAAAAGTCCACATTTTCCGATTAACAAATATGGAAAATTTTACACGTTTTACGTCTACAAATTTGCCTAATTCTTGTGATATTCTGAGTACGAATTTTCAAAATTTTTCACGTTTTTTGACGGCAAATTTGCAAAATTTTCAACGTTTTTCGAGGACAAATTTGCAAATTTTCCACGTTTTTTGAGGACAAATTTGCTAATTTTCCGCGTTTTCAGATAACAAATTTGGAAAATTTTATACATTTTCCGTCTACAAATTTGCTAAATTCTCGTGGTATTCCGAGTACAAATTTGCGAAAATTTCCACTTTTTATGTGTATAAATTTGCAAAATTTTCCACGTTCTCCGAAGGCAAATTTGCAATATTTTCCTCGTTTTCCAAAGACAAATTTTCAACATTTCTCAAAATTTTTGTTAGTTAAGTTTGAAAATTAAGTCATATTTCCGTGAATTTTCAGAATTAAGTTTCGATAATAGAATTGCAGAGCATAATTCTAACTAGCCAAAATTTGTATTTTTATTCATTTATATCATTGAAGACATCAACCCACATTTAAAAGAAGTATCGAGCGAGGTGGCTGAGCATTCTCGCCTGGCATTTGGTAGACCCGGGTTCGCTTCCCGTGTCGGCTATCCTCGATTGTGGTTTTTCATTGTTTCCCAAAATCCCTTTAGGCGAATGCTGGGATAGTTCCTCTTACTGCATAGCGTTGCATATCTGCAACGTTTACTTTTCCTATGGGTGGTTCAATGAAAAATTCATATTTGTATAAACTGCATTTTGTTGCACATCTGCCACACTCTACTAAGTCATTTAGTTACTGCAGAGCCATCTCTTGAGCTAAATTTGCAACTTTAGAAGAAGTCATTTTTTCCTTCATGTGTTTTTTCTGCCTTTGTCAAAAGTGGTGATTTTGACATCAAAAAATCATTCTTTATGAACATTTTTAAGAAAAATAAAAAATACTGTCATTACTGTCATAATTGTAAATTGTAAAGAATTTTTTGGATAAGTATGTTCAATCAATTATTATCGATTTTTTTTCAAATGTTGCATATTTGCAACATCATGCAATAAGGACACTTTTTTTAAAGTTTATTCTGTATTTATTTTAATTAATCATGATAAATATGGTTTTATTACCAGCTTTGATCACAATATACCTTGCTGCTTTGGTTCAAAAACCTTAATAACTTTGTTTTATTTAATAATTATGAAGTTTCATAAGGAGTTTCAAGCTACGTTGTGCGTAATGTACACAATTTTCATATTATGATAAAGATTGTTCATTCTAAATAGCATGTACATATCGCTAATGGGTGCAAGTCTGATGACCACTTCTCAGATGACACAGACAATGATTATAAATTTTTTAAAGCAAATACATACGCGGTAAAAAAATTTGGAAAAAACACCATGACAAAAATTGTATGTCTGATTTATATGTATTTAGAAATAAAAAAAAAAATTTAACAATTTTTTCACTTAAAAAAGTGTAAAAATGCTCACTTTAAGCTTTTTAAATGCAATATTATTACAATATTTTTTTTTTGTATTCTAACGCATGATGTTGCAGATATGCAACGTTTGAAAAAAAGCTAAAAAAAACTGAAAAATAATGAAATAGATTTTTTTAAATATTTTTCCATGATTTATCTCAATAAGTTACATCTATGTGAATTTTCTTATGAAAAAATAAAAATTCATGCAGTATGGGGTTTAATCGGCCATGACCGTCCCTCCTATCCTATCAAAAATCACCATGAGGTGAAAATGAGCTTTTGAGACCTGTAGCAGCCTTCCTGCCAAATTTATCCTAGGATTATTTGCTGTTCTTCCTTTAATTTTGCGTTTGCTAGTTTTTCAAGCAAAATTTTTTTTTAAAATTGACTAACGACAATTTTGTAAATTAACGTAGTAATTTTTTTTTAAATTTGAACAAATTGTGGTGAACATTTTTTTTAAATAGGAACATTTTGTATTCGGAAAATGTTAAAAAATTGCGCTCGGAATAGGTGGGAAATTTTACAATTTTTCCCTCGTAAAAGGTGGACAACGTTTAGTAGGCTATGGAATAGTTAACCGAGCAAGGTGGCTTAGAGCTTAATTGCTTCTTCGTCTTGCATTTGGTAAACTTAGGTTCGATTCCATGGTTTAGGCATGTTTTTTTATTTTCTTAATTATTTTTTTTTAAATTAATGAACGTAGTTTTTGAATAAGCTATAGATTCTAAACAAATTTAACGCAGTCATAGCAAACCAAAATGAATACTTATACATGGTCAACAACCATGGTGAGCTAACCATGATGAAGTATTAATTTTCGATCTCTCTGACAAGATTACATTGAATTCCCCGAACTTTTTTTAAAATATGCCATTTTTCCTCGACTTCTTCCTGAATTTTCCAGACAGGAACTCAAATACTACGTTACTTATTGTTAATTTATTCTTTTGTAAAATGTTTATTTTAATCGAATACATTTTTTTTAAAGGAGCAAAAATTTTTCATCTTACAAAATCTTCCAAAATCGCTATAGCTGTATTAATTGCTACGCAGTTCTCATGTATTAAGCCTTGAAAAATGACAACATGCTAGCGCCACCTAACGGGGAGAAAATGACATCCGTTCCCATAGAGAAAATGGCCGCTGCACAGACCTGTTCGTTTAGTATGCTATAGAAAAGTTAACTTAAATACTGAGCACGGTACGTGGGTTAGATCTTAGCAATTTCGTCTTGTATTCGGTAGACCCGGGTTCGATTCCCTGGTTTATGCATGTTTTTTTTATTTTCATAATTAATTTTTTTAAATTTATTAACATATTTTTAGAATAAGCTATAGGTTTTTAACCATTAATAGACATCATTGGACAAAATTACATGGATTTCCCAGACCTGAAAAACCTTGAAAAGTCAGGAAAAATTCAAAGAAGAATGGCGTAATTTTTAAAAGTGAGGGAAATTTAGCTAAATTAATACTTCTACATGGTTAGCTCATGCATGCTCATTTTCTGATGAGTACAAATTTGCAAAACTTTCGACATTTTCCGATAACAAATTTGGAAAATTTTATACAAAACGTGTAAAATTTTCCAAATTTTCGTGGTATTCCGAGTACAAATTGGCTAATATTTTAACGTTTACCGAATACAAATTTGCCAATTTTAAACATTTTTAAAATATTTCGTTAGTTCATTTTTAAAATTGAGTTGTTTTTCCCTGAATTTGCCGAATTAATCTTAGATGCAAAGCATATTTATAACTATCCACAATCCTTTTAAATTATTCCCACTTTTGGAAGGTAATCCAAACGAACTTTTAATATTATGACCTTATTTCTAGTCTCCGAAAATATTGCTTATTTCTAGGTTTGGCAATTTACAAATTCGGATGTTATATATTTTCGGTTAAAAAAGACGAGTTTCCGGGCATAAAGTTGTACCGAAATATGACTCGAACAATAAAAACGAATGTTTCATCCGAGTTATCATCAGGATTCCCATAAATTTCATTTTCAATTTCCCCGACTTTTGCAGGATTTAAAACACATTTTCTTGACCGATGACAATGTCAAAATTGACTTATACCAATGTTATCCCAAAAAAAAAACTAAAAACACTTATCAATGTTTCTTAAAAACAATGAATCCGTTCTTCGAATCCTGTTTCAGTGGAGAAATTTAGCCCAATTTCTTGCTTGGTGTAGATACCGAGCGAGGTGGCTGATTGGTTAGCATTCCCGCTAGCTCGCATTCGGTAGACCCGGGTTCGATTCCCGTGTCGGCTATCCTCCATTGTGGTTTTTCATGGTTTCCCACAATCCCTTTAGACGAATGCTGGGATAGTTCTTATATTAAATCGGCCATGACTGTCTTCCTTGGGCTTTCTCTCGAGGGCTTTGGACTGCTCGAAGAGACTTAATACTGCCAGAGAATACTTTCTTCACATTCAAATGGGGTACTCGAAATGATTTCCTTTTTGCGTACGGTGCGCAAAATGCGTACCGAGGTACTTGGCTGCTTCCTACTGACGCATGCGCAATACAAAAAACGTGCTGTACGCAGAAATCAAAGCGAGTTGAAATTAACGACCCACGTAGAAAATGGACGGCATTTTTTTAAAAATGACATCAATGACAAAAAAATGACGTCATTTTTAGTTTAAGAAGGGACTGCCTAAAACCTAGCAAAAAATGACGTCATTTCTTGGTCAATTTTCGCTTAAAAAATGACCACCTAAAACTGGCTAAAAATGACGTTATTTCTTGGGAATTTTTCAAAAATTACGTCAATGACAAAAAAATAACGTCATTTTCTGGTCATTTTGCTAGGAGGGGTTTCAATATTCTATATAAAAGGTACAATATGGAACATCTATATTCTATACAATGAAATATATTCAAAAAACGTGCTATTCAATGGAATGTTTCCGTTTTCTATGAAATGGAATACAGTATATTGAAAAAATCGTTCCATTAAAAGGAACGATAGCTTCCCGGTTTTCTGAATCGTTTTTTCCAGGGTAGCCACGTTAATTAAATCCATGACATTTTAAGACCATTTCTAGACTTTTGATGTGTTTCATTCGTTGCTTTGTTTCAGATTACAATTAACAAATAATACATGTATCTGGGCCTGCATAATATAAAACTCGATCATTGGACTTTTTTGTGGAAAATATTCATTTATTTTAAGTTTTCTAGCTTTTTCCAAGTAAGTCTTCAGTTCGTTTGATTAATTTACATAGTTCTGTGCTACTATTACAATTGTTAAACTCGTTCGCAATCGAGTCTCCCTCAAGTAGAAATTTCCTGGTTTCATCCCGGCCCGCCCCGGCGGGCGCGCCGTGCATAGGTGCAGAGTGTGCACCGCACAGGGCGGCAAATCAAAGAGGGCAGCAAAATTACTGTAAACCTGCAGCCTGCAGGCCCTACCCTAGATTTTTGAACATTTTGGTCCAATCGAACATTTCAACAAATGCGAAATTTTTAATCTTTGCATGACCTGTTCCTTTCTGGGTCATGAACAAAGAACCCACGATTAAAGGGCGGTAAATGGGATAAGGCACAAAGGGGAGAATTGTTCCTGTAGAATTCATGAAGATTCCAAAAATAGAACACCTTTATTTTATTTGAGTTTTATGGCGCATTCGGATCGTCAACACTCAAGTAGTGCAGTGTCTAGCCAGTGCTAGCCAGTGTGACCACTACGTGTC